>OX101790.1:6003564-6151980 GCA_944452715.1 Ophion slaviceki
GGGTAATGGAAATTTTTTACATTACAAAATCCAATGTAATGAGTAATGGAATTTGTTTACATTACAAAATGTAAAGTAATGGGTAATGAAAACGGTAATGCATTACAAAAAGTAATGCATTATTTGCAACCCTGTACGCGACTGACGGATAGTACCTATAAGAAGCCTATTTATATGATTTCGTCGTTAGTCGTGTGTGAGATGACGTCCAGGAAGCAAACTATCGGAGGCGGACTTCCCGTGATAAATTTCGACGAGTTTGTCGAAGACCGCGGAGGGAAAAAGAAACGCCATGGGAATTTATTGCCGGATAGCATACGTGCACTGTTTTGTGGTCCATCGAATTGTGGGAAAACCAACGCTTTGCTCACTCTCATCATCCATCCGAATGGTTTGAGATTTGAGAATATTTACTTGTATTCTAAATCGCTCAAGCAGCCAAAGTATAAGTTGCTCGAACAATTACTCGAACCTGTGAGTGGAGTTGAATATCATCCATTCGAGGCGCATGAACAAGTGATAGCACCAAGTGATGCACGCTCCAACTCTATATTCATCTTTGATGACATAGCATGCGAAAAGCAGGATAATGTTCGGGCCTTCTTTTCCATGGGACGACACGAGATTGTTGACAGTTTTTATCTTTGTCAGACGTATACTCGTATTCCCAAACATCTCGTGAGGGATAATGCAAATTTCGTGGTGCTTTTCAAGCAGGATGATATGAATCTCAAACACGTGTACAATGACCATGTTAATACGGATATGACTTATACGTGCTTTAAAAACATGTGCGTGAAATGCTGGAATTCCGACAAGTATGCATTTATCACAATTGATAAGGATAGCGATATTAACGAAGGTCGATATAGACAAGGTTTTGATTATTTTCTCACCATTAATAAATGACTCATCGCTGGTGGTTGGAGAGACAGTATTGCGCATGCCGTGGTAGTGACAACATGAAGAGCGAACAATTGTTGCGTAAAAAGGATGTGTTGCGTGAAATTGCCAAAGCGAGCGATGCAATCAGACGAAAGCATCGAATGATGAAAATTGGGAAAGATAACGATCAGCAGAGAATGCAGGATGTCTTTAAGCCTATAGTGGGGCCATTGGAAAAATTGGTGGCGTATAAAAACGGTGAGGTGGTGAAGGAGGAAATTAAGGATGAAAAAGTGGGTGATGATGTTGAAGAAGGAGATGTGTTAAATAGTGTGAAACAGCAAAATGAGGCACATGATTCCTTGAAGAGTGAAACACAAGATTCTTTCAAATTGATATATGAGGATGATGATGACTCGCAAAATGTCGATGAGCTGATCAGCGAATATCTCCTGCTATTACAAACAAATAGAAAGGCAACCTTGGATGTATTATACGGTGTACGAAATCTCGCTAACAAATTAATGATTGGCAATTCTCCGATAATTTTCGACTCTCAACACATTCGTGTGGGAGATGCGAGTTATGCGAAAACTGTTGGATTAACGGAGCTGTTGTTTAAAAAAGTGCCCAATGTCGAAACTCTCACACCGGACGATTTGAAAAACTACGAAAAGATTGTAATCTCAACGAATGCGCACAAAAAATTTTATAAGCCTAGTGAGGCTATACGACGTAACACCAGCCACAAATTTAACACATATATCGCAAATATAGTCGATCATCATGTGGGACAGGGTATGCCAAAGTATAAGATAGCTAGAAAAAACACCCAATTGGACTATATTTATTGGGATAATCCAAACGAGCTCGTGGATCGTCTTCGCTTACTTCTGGCATCACAAGCAGCCGGAAATTCATCGCAAGCGAATGAAATTATATCGATTATCGAGGAATTGCGTGAAGCGGAAATCATTTATTAACTCGACATCGGAGAATTTACGCATTCTCATCATGAGTGTCGATGTGTTTGGACGTCATTCAAGTAGGAGTGTACTCCACAGTAAGCAAGGTCCTCCAGGTAGACCCGGGATTGGCTTTAGAATTACCACAGATGGTCATTATGACTTGGGGCAGAAACGATTGTGTAACATTGCAAATCCGGAAGGAGAAGATGACGCCATCACTCTAAGTGCGTTACAAAGGAAATCCCGAACTATCATTAAGAACATACGCAAAGAAATGAATGAGAGTAGTCAGTTGTTGGTTAATGGACTTGAAGCTACGATAAGAGACATTGCGAAGACACTCGAGGCCGATGTCAAAGCTCTACAAGATTTGGTGATTCGTAATTCAAACGTCATTGCTGAATTGGACGCACGACTGAGTGGACTGGAAAATGAACGAAAAAAGGGACGCTCTCGTGCTGGAGCTACATAAACCTGCTCGACGAAACTATCCGCGTCGACATGTGGACATCCGTGGCTTGGACGAGACCTGGCAAGCCGACCTCGTCGATATGTCATCATACGCTCGTCAAAACTCCAACCACAAATTTCTCCTCACCGTCATCGATACCTTCTCGAAATTCGCCTGGGCCGTGCCAATGCTGAGTAAGAATGGCAAAGATACAGCAGCAGCAATGAAGTCAATCCTCGTTAAGGGACGCATACCGCAGAACTTACACGTTGATCGGGGAAAAGAATTCTACAATTGTGACTTTAAGGCCATCATGAAGAAGTACAATATTCACATGTATTCAACATATAGCAACTTGAAGGCATCTATTTGCGAGCGTTTCAATCGTACATTGAAGAACAAGATGTGGATGCAATTTAGTCTTCGTGGTAATTATAAGTGGATCGATATTCTTGATAATCTAATTGACGAGTACAACGATTCTGTACACCGCACCATTAAGATGAAGCCGAAAAATGTCAACGCGGAAAATGAGAAGCAATTGCAGCAAGTTTTCAAATATACTCCAATGAAAAGATCGCCGAAATTCGCCGTTGGTGATAAAGTGAGAGTCAGCAAATTTAAGACTGTTTTCGAAAAGGGTTACACCCCAAACTGGACAACGGAAATATTTACAATCTATCGTGTGAAAAAAACTCATCCCGTCACGTACCACTTGAAGGACCATAAAGATGAACCGATCGCCGGTGGTTTCTACGAACAAGAGCTTCTCAGTGTCAAGCACCCCGATATCTATCTCATCGAAGCGGTATTGAAGAAGCGCGGTAATCGAATGTTTGTAAAGTGGTTAGGTTTCAACAATAGCCACAATAGTTGGATAAGTAAATCCGATTTGTAGTCGGTAATAAAGAAAGTGGAAAAATATGTGTGTTTTATGACTCTTGACCTGCTGGTCAAGCATCCCTCCAAGGCCTCCGACCGACTCCACAGCAGGCTTGCTTCCCCCCTTCTCGCCGTCGCCCATTTTCATGGAACGTGAGGAGATGGATAGAGTGAATAAACACATGTGATTATAAAAAGTCCGCTTCTTTATTTACGGAAAATAATAAATCCATTCTTGCACAATATATACAACAAACATAATTTTAACATCGAGTGAACAAAATATATACATAATTTTCATGAGTTTTATACGTCGATATTCACAAAAATGTACACAGTTTTACATGAAGGTTGTAGAAAAAAAAATTACAAAACTTTTCACGACGGGATTCTATAATGCCCCCATGGTAGGGTATCAGAGGTCCCCGGTATGATGTACCGCTTATCATCATGAGGACTCAGAGCGATTTTCGTCTCACGAATGGTGTAGACTTGGTGTAACTTTGATCGAATGCACGTTTGACTACGCTTCATTTCAACTTCTCCATTCAAGCATCGGGCATAATCGTCAAACGTGATTGTCCTAGCCACAACACTGCTCTTGACACCTTTAACTTTTTTCGTGTCCTTCTTACCCTCGACACGTGTCGCATACATTTTCGATCGAAGTCCAATGAACTCGGTCATAATGGCACCATTGCATTCGTCTTTCATGAGACCGGGTACCTTTTTGTTAACAAGCGGCATATCATACCTATTGTCCGCTGAATAGTCGCTCGTATCAAATTTTTCAATGTTGCGCTTCATGTCGGCATATACATCTTCGCTCTCAATGGCATATATGAGACTATCCGTATCGGTATACATGACTTTACATCTATCTCGATACAGAGGTACCATATACTCGTGGTGAAATCCATACAAGCACGTTTTGGATATGTCGAGTATGCACATACCCACATATATCGGCTTGTTGAACTTCACCTCGAGATTGCGCAATTCTACAGCAACGAGGTTTTCCGAAAAAACACTTCGGCTGTGGAAGTTTGGCTTCGCAATCATTGCCTCTGCGCCATATCTGCCCTCCCATTTTGTTAAAAGCTTTACATCTACATGATTGCGCACATTCTCCATCGTTTTGCCAAAGACTGCATTATTCATTAATTTGAACAAATTCTTTTCGAAATCGTTTTTGGCCAGCGTTCGAAACTGAGTATTTAACGCGATATATGAACGTAGCCATGGGGATTGTGTAAACTGTAGGACTCTATGGATTTTCGTGAGGCGAAGCCCATGGCGTAAACATTGTTGCAAATTCCGGTAGTGTATGATGTAGCGTTTTTTATCACAGACGGTTGCTAGCAGCTTTTCTTCCCGCTTACCCGGCGGTTTTTCGTGTATTGGGCAAAACGGTAGGTCTTTGTGCGCATCATGTAGAGATTGGGGATATTCCAAGTCGACCTCAAGGATGTAGCCTATAGGTGAGTCTAGCGCGATAGATAATGGATCAAACTTCGACACGTCGTTGACCCATCGAAAATCTGCATATGGCAAGGGTTGACACATTGCCCATCCATACAAATTGTTGACGTCAAAATACATCAAGTATGATGATGCTTTCGATGGGTCAAACGACTCCATGTACTTGTTATTAGCGTGTGCATATCGGTTTGAGCATTGACTGAGACCACCGCGTATACCCCGCTCAACGAATAAAACCATGTCGATGTCAGTTAGTAATTCAAACTTGACATTCGAGTGTTTTAACATTGCATCCCAGGTATACCCCGGCAATGTGTAGTAATACGCGGGATCTAGGCCATAGCTCTCAATGCACGTATTCCGAAAGTTTTCGAAAATATCAGCTAATAACAAGACATCTGTCTTCAGATACAAATCGCTATAGTCACCCAGCGTTCGAATGGAGAACCGCTCCCAAACTTTCTCAGCATGTGCGTACTCGCTCTCACATACCGTAGCATCTGTCAGGGAACTATAAAATGCATCACGTGGTGGTAGGCAAGTGTCGTCTAACTTGGTCACGTCATCAATATATTCATAAGGGAAGACCCCTTTTCGTGTCAGCAAACTGAAATCGTCTGTCGAGAGAATTGTGAATTGTGTGCGTAAAATTTTGAGTTTGTCGTCGGTCAAGAATGATGCTAATTTGTCGAGACTCGTGTTGAGAAATTTGTATGAGTCGATAAAGCGCAATTGGATATTGTGTTTTGAATCGTCTGTAATTTTAACATGCTTCGTGAATGAAATGTATTTCTCCTTTGTGATTGGAAGCACATTGGTTGTTCCTTCGAACGCTGTGGCTACTTCCTTGATTATAAAATGTGCATCGTAACCGGATAAATTGTGGAAAACTATTGGAATGAAAAATGACTGTTTATAGTTTAAATTGCAATTAGAATGGGCAGGGCCTCTATAGCGCCCAGTCAGATGGCAATGATCTCGAACGCGTACATCTTCTTGCGCAAATGGTTTCTCACATATGTGACATTGAGTCGCTGCGCGAAAACTAGCCCACTCACTCGGTGTTAAATGCACCATTGGTACATTATCACAGAAAGTTTCTTTTATCCGCAGTGCCAGGTTTTTTAGTTCTTCGACAAACCATGATACGCAATCAGCACTGCGGCGTGAATGATAGGAAGATAATGAGTCGTCATACGAACAACGCACGTAATATCCAATACTAAACACTTCATGGTGTTGATACATATCTTTCGCTTGGGTCTTCTCATCGGTCTTTGCCAGCACACACTCCAAATCAGCATACACGATGAAGGGATGTCGCTCTTTCCGACTAAAGTTGCTGAACTGGAGCCACTTATTGGTGTCATTCGGTAGTCGGATCGCGCAGTCGTTTATCGCCCCACAATCGACCTCATGTGATCGTAATTTTTCCTCTGAACCGAAGTAGTGCAAACATCTGCAAAACAAAAGACATTGTTTTCGTTTAATTCATCTAGCATATATAATTACCTATATATATGTATACATATTATGGTAACTACATACCGATCACAGATATATTTTTTATTCTTGTTTTTGGTCAGTTGTGCTCTCACGAGTCTCCACAGGTTCTTGATCCATACGAAGTGTCCCACATTGCTGTCATCAGTATCTTGCATGTACAGCAAATTGATGTGCTTTTCCTTCTTGTGTTGAGTTACGCGTATCGGAACAATGTCCTTTTTGGTGGTGGTGGTATACACGTTGATTGATACATTGTTATGAGCTTCAAATTTCTTTATTTGATGTATCGTCACCGGGAATTCGATATCCTGAAGATTCAGTACTGTTGAATAATGCGGGTAACAAGATGGACGGTCACTGTGTCGTTCAGCTGGATATAGAGCAGCGACAACTGCCCATGCGAAACATGCGTTATCGTCGGATTTGACGTTAACCACAGCTCTCTTCATCATTATTTCCCGCGGTAATGATATGGAGCACCCGGCACGCATCGGATTATATTTATTCACATTTATCGTGAGGTTGAGTATTTTCTGCAGAGCCCAGCCACTATCACGTTCTTGAAATTCATCGAGTAATGTTAAAGTGGGCTCCATAACACGCTGTTCATACCACTCACCCAAATCGCTTGTGCTAAATAGTTCGCAGTTTCGCGTGTTGATACTTTTATTCGCATGTTTGTCACCACTCGCGAATCCACCATTAAACACTGTATTGATTTTGATGCTGTTATGCTTGCTTATAATATTTTGCACATGTTGAAGCACTAGGACGCGGGCATCATTTAGAAAGTGTCTCGGCTCGATGTGGCTGCGATTGATGATGGACCCGGTCAATATGCGACTCTCGAAGGATGTTTCAATCTCACGCCAGATTAACTCATGATCACCGTGTCCTGCGCCCGTGTGTACGAAACGACTCCGCACACAATTCCTCAATCCTTCCAGACGCGCTATTTGAGCTATGAGTGACTGTTGATGTCCGATTAATAATCGCGGGCGCTTAATCCGGCTTTGCGTTTCCAGCCCTTCGATGAACTCAACGCATCGTTGCTCCCACGCAGCAAAATCTTCGAACGAGCGTAAAAGCACGGCTTGGTCATGCAAGATTTGCTCCATGTTGATGAGTACGAAAAAACTTCCACGATGTTAACAGACTGACTGCTTCATGCAAAGTGTGGTCAGATTTGAGTGGAGCGGATCATTAAAAAGACCTTTGGGGGAAAAAAAGTTCGGTCCTCTCTCGGGAAAAAACAGAGTTATCCGATAACGCGTAGATTGCTCGAGGAACATGAGACAAAGAACAGGAAGTCGGGATGCATCGGGTTGAAAGATTTTATGGGTCCTGCAGCTCAAGTGGTCCATCGGCGCCAGCGGCCCTTGATCCCTAAAGTTTATAGTTTTTCCGAGAAATCCCGACTTGTCGAGACCTGTCTAAAGTGTTGGCGAGACTCGTGACAGGAGTGGACACGCATGCAAACATCTTGACATTATCTTTCGGAATGGGGACCTCGACTTTGCAAGAGCTGCGCTCAAGTGGTCCATCCGCGATCCCTATGATCCCTAAAGATTTTTCCCGAGAAACCTGTCAGGACCTATCTCGAGTGTCGGCGAGCTTTGAGACGCCCTTCATGTGGCGCCTAGCGTTGTCAGATTACCGAAAATTTTCCGACCCATATATGGTTGTCACACACACGCACGCACGCCTTTCCAAGAAACGCACGCACGCACGCACGCACGCACGCACGCACGCATGCACGCACGCCGACCTCCCCACGACCGTAGCGCCACCTTGGCTTCCCTACACGCACGCACGCACGCACGCACGCCGACCTCCCCACGACCGTAGCGCCACCTTGGCTTTCCTAACGCATGCACGCACATACACACAAAACACTCATCGACCCCCCCCCCCAGTCGCTGCACGGACCACATGACCCCCCCCCCCCTCCACATAGGCCTCTCTGTGACGTCACGCCCGGCGACCTCCCCTCGACGGTGGCGCCACCTTGGCTTCACCACTCTTGACACACCACCTCCCCTTGGGTTAGAATCCCCCTAGTACATCTACTCATGAGGTCATACGGTGTCTACAGCAGAAGATCCCTCTGCACGGGAAAGGACCTCTAGGAGCACTAGCTCCGTTTCTGGATGAGCACCGGGTACTGAGAGTCGGAGGCAGACTAAAGAACTCCCAGCTACCCTGGAGCGAGAAACACCCGTTTCTGCTACCAGCGGAAGCTCACCTATCCGAACTATTGGTGAGACAGCTCCACGCGCTCACTCTGCACGGGGGAACACAGCTAACCCTTTATCGTCTCCGCCAACGGTGCTGGATCCCAAAGGGACGCCGCCTGGTTAAAACCATAATTGCGGGCTGCGTGACGTGCCGCCGATGGCGGGCGGAAACTATGACGCAGCAGATGGCAAATCTTCCCGCCGTCCGTATCACGCCAAGTCGACCTTTCGACCACACCGGAGTCGACTATGCCGGCCCCATCCTCCTAAGGACTACGCCCGGAAGAGGACATAAGACCACAAAAGCATTCTTGGTCATTTTTGTATGCCTGGCAACCAAGGCCGTGCACCTCGATGTCGCCTCCGACTACTCAGCCAGAGCGTTCATCGCTGCACTCCAACGGTTCGTGGCGCGACGCGGGATATGTTCCACCCTCTATAGTGACCAAGGAACCACCTTCGTAGGGGCTGACAACGAGCTACGGCGCCTCTTCACCGCCAGCTCCCAAGAATTTGGGAAAATTAGAGGGGCAACTGCCGACCAAGGCATCTCCTGGCGATTCAATCCTCCAGGCGCACCGCACTTTGGTGGCATGTGGGAGGCCGCAGTCAAGTCCACGAAATACCACCTTAAGCGAGTCATCGGAGAAACTACCCTCACCTACGAGGAAATGGCCACCCTCATGGCTCAAATCGAAGCCTGCCTTAATTCAAGGCCGCTCTGCGCTCTAAGCGACAATCCGGAGGACGTCACTGCGTTAACTCCGGGACACTTCCTTGTGGGAACAGCACTTACTGCCATCCCCGAACCGTCGCTGCTGGAACATCACCCACATCACTTGACGCGCTGGCAGCATTTAAATCAGATGAGAGACCATTTCTGGGCCCGCTGGTCCACGGAATACATCCACAACTTGAGCCCGCGAACTAAATGGCGAGACCCTGTAGACGAATACTACAACGGGCGGCTATGCCTAATCAGGAACGAAGCAACTTCACCTGCTAAATGGCCCCTAGCTCGCATCATTAACGTATTACCTGGTCCTGACGATCTCATCCGGGTCGTCCAGCTCCGCACCGCCACGACCACACTCACGAGACCTGTTGCCAAGATCGTAATACTCCCGGTAGCAAGTCAATCGGAACCATCATCTTGAGCTCAAGATGAGGCGGGCGGAATGAATGGGATTCGACCAGCGCCTACGTGGCAGCTACCCGCACGACGCGGCAGTGAGCGCCCGAGTCAGGCGACCCGGCCGACGTGCCCAAGTTTCTCACACGCGGCGCGATACGCGAGGATCTATTTATAGCGGCGCCGCGACTCACTCGACAGCTGAACTCTCCGGACCAGATTCGCTCTAGATCACTGCCTTACAAGCAGGTCCTTGCACGAGAGCAGACGCTCACCTTTGCCTAGCGGCGGTAAAGCTATCTCGGGGAGCACTCGTTGCCTACCCACTCCGGACAACCTACGCTGCCGTGAAAGACGCTGGACATCTCCACGCTGGACCGTCGTGCCGACGCCGCACTCACCGCCGCCGACGCCCTCCGAGTCAGTGGTTAGCCGCGCTAACGGCCACAGCCTGCCAGACCAGCGGCCAGTCGAGCAGCGAGTGGGAGCCCTCCGAGTCAGTCGTTAGCCGCTTGCTAACGGCCACAGCCTGCCAGACCAGCGACCAGTCGTGCAGCGAGTGGGAGTCCTCCGAGTCAGTCGTTAGCCGCTCGCTAACGGCCACAGCCAGCCAGGCTGTCCTGCAGCCAACAGGTCCACCCGAGGTGCCAACGCCGCCGACAACGCCGGAGAGAGCCTCTACCACTACCAACACGGGGGACTCCAATACCCCGCCTCTGCCTAGCCCAGGGCAACGGACGTCAACGAAACCCAGCCTAGTCTGGCGTCTAAAAATAAACTGACACTGCGTATTAACATAGTGTATTAACATGTAAGGAAGAGAGAAAATTAAACGAAAATAACGAAACTCGTCTCCACCATCATTTAAGCGAAATCGGCCTAGCGAACGACGGCCCAACCCTCAGCCACGAAACTCTCCACGAGCGCAATTCGAAACACTCGGCAATTACTCAAAAATCAATATTTCTAAAATCCCCTATGTGGTTCACTAGCTACACTCATCGAGATTTAATTAAAAAAAATTATTTTGTCCAGATTAAAATTGGCACAAGTTATACTGCGTGCCGCAGAGCACCTTAAGTTCAACATGCCTCGGAAGAATTTGCTGCAGTGTCGTCGTTTTGTAATATTTTCCCATAACATTTTTTTTCAATATACTTCAATATATGCTTAATAATTACCCCAAGTATTATTTGTCTAAAACGCTTCGTGGCAAGCCGTTACAGTGGTGTTATCCCTTAAGGAAAATAACGTTTGCAAAAATTTCGGAAATTCATTATTTCTCAGAATTATGAGGGATCAAAAAATGTAATAAGTTTTTTGTACGAAAATCTAATTTTTTTCATCTATAACTTTTCTCCGAATATCTCCGCAGCCGTTCACCCAATAGGAAAAAGAAAAAGTTCCGGAAAAAAAACAATAAGTTTTTTTAAAAGAAAATCTCATTTTTTTCATCTTTAAATTTTCTCCGAATATCTCCGCAGCCGTTCACTCAGGTAATAAGGGAAAGGGAAATTTCCGAAAAAAAAATAATAATACGTTTTTTTACGAAAATCTCATTTTTTTTATCTTTAACTTTTTTCCGAATATCTCCGCAGCCTCAGGTCATAGGAAAAAGAGAAATTTCCGGAGAAAAAAATGAGAAATCATGAATTTTCAGTAAAAAAAATGTGTTTTTGGGAAATAGACCAGTACTTAAATCTGTTTTAAATCATTTTTTCTCCGAAAATCTCAAATATGACTAAAATATGAGAAATTATGAAAAAATTTAGAGAAAAATTTGCCCTAGGGGCCCCTGCGGACCGAAGCCAGGAACGCTACCAACGGGACCATCTCATCGCTTGTAGAATATGTGCACTTTCTGGTACTTACGATTCGCGGCCGGATGGATGATTGGCTTGTTTTTGGGGATAATGCTTTATCGCTTGATGAAAATATGAGATTTAATATAATAATACGAATATAAATATATTTCCGCTTACTTTTATGAATTATAATTTATTTGGCATAAGGACGGGCGTGAGTAAAGCGTAAACAATTTTTCAGAAGATGAATAAGTTGTAATTTAGATTTATTATTATATTTAAATTAACGTATAAACTAAAAAAATAAGCGATCAGAGTGCGCGATACATTTTATTGTATACATTAATAACGCACAGAATCAAGAGCTAAATAAGCATTGAAATCATCTAAAAGCCTGTAAATTGAAATTGAAACTTTAAACGCGTTTTTCTCAAAATGGCATTTCTGAAGTCGGTGACCAAAATTACTCGAACACTAATGAACCGATCTTCTTGAAATTTTGCAGGCTTATTTAATACATAAAAATGTAGTCTTTAATCGTTTGATTTTATTTTTCGAAACAAATGGCCGTTTTATAGCCAAAAAACGGCCGTTTTTTTTCGTTAAAATCGAACCATTAACTTTGACTGTCCGCCATTTTGTGAAAAATGAATATTTTTTAAAATCCTTCGATTAAAGACTAGTTTATACTTATATTTGACTAAATCCATCCGCATTTTTTTTCAGATGATCCACTTCGCCGCAATGTTGGTCACCGCAAACCGTGTATATAAAAACATTATTTCATTGACGGCCATTTGCCACTAAACAATGTAATATTTTGTCAATAAAAAAATTACTGAAAGTTCTTCAAGATGGTATATTGATACCATGAAGTTTTGTAGTTTTCTTTAAAAAAATTCATGAAAAAGGCCTTTTTTGCGCTACAAGTGGGGGTAACGCCTTAACGTATAAACTAAAAAAATAAGTGATCAGAGTGCGCGATACATTTTTTTGTATACATTAATAACGCAGAAAATCAAGAGCTATATAAACATTGAAATCATCTCAAAACCTCGCGCGTGTCGTCGGGTGACGTCACGCGCAAGTCGTGCTCAGTTTGCTTTTTCCCTCGAAGCCTTCGTTTCGGCTTGGCCGCACATGAACGTACTCAGCGTCCATGTGTTGGTGTAGCTGCCGCAGGCGCGGTCGGGAAACTTCGAGCCCGCTCGGCTCTTGCCGAAGATGTCCGAGCGACCCGCGCTCACGGACACGCGCTACTATGATTGTGTGATGGGCGCGCAAGAGACTAGAGAGAGGGTAACTTTTACGCGCGATCTGGCTGCACTGCCCATTGCCTGGCCTACGGGTGTAAGTCGAACGAAGGAGAGCAAGCGAAGAGCGAACAAATGAGCCTCAACAAATTTGTGTGTGCCATGTATGAAACACACATAATCGGCGACGCTTATTTGATGTCGATTCACTTGGTCTGTACCCGGCAGAATTATTAATGCACAACACCACTGTGACCCCCTGTTTTTTTGCCATTTTTCAAGATTTTTTTTGTGGGAACAAAAGAGATATTCAAAAAATTCCTTTTGTTTTGTTCGTTGTTTATTGAAGATACATAAAAAAAAATTTTCAAATTTTTTATGCCCCATGGTGACGCTGGGGAAGCTCCCGCGTCAGGTACTGTTACCTCTGCAGTGGTTCGCGGCACACAGCAGAACTCTCTTCAAAGTCGATCTGAAAAAAATACCGATTGTTTTCGTTAATAATATGATATTTTGAAGAGAAGTACATAGGGATTTGAAAAAATATTGATTTTTAAAAAATAGGCACGCTTTTGAAATTAAAGGACGATTTTCGAGCAAAATTTCTCGTCGAAAATAGGCTATAACTTTTTTTATTATTGAGATATCGAAAAAATCCTATGTACTTCTTTAGATAATCTAGTTTTATTGATGCAGTCCAAATTTGAAGTCGATCGGATAAAAATTGCTCGAGTTCTGTTGCGTGCCGCACTCAAAAAAGTGGTTTTGAGAAAAACGCGTTCAAAGTTTTAGGTTTGTTAATTTATGCGATAAATTCGAAAAAAAAATGTTTACCTTTAATCAGCGATGCCGGCACCATATAGCTGGCCTTCAAGAAGCAAATCATTGACCCTAGCATCTTTTCTCAAACTTGTAGAGGCTCTTCTTGCCTCTTTTGCAGCGTCTGTGAGCGAGCGCTCCGCCAGCTCGATCCGCGCTGCGTCGGTTTCAACGCAAAAATTGAAACAATTTGGGCCGATAGTTATCCCCAACGTCTCCAAAACTTTCATGAGGCTTCTCAGGCCATCATTGAATAATAATACCGCGATATCAGCTGCAATATCGACGATTTTTTTGCTCCCGGACTGACACTTGGGGGCTATTGCCCAAACTGATTTGTTGTAGCTTTCGTTGTTGTTTTGCGTGAAGCCGCCCAAACAACGCTGCAGCAAATCGTCTCTACTCAAATTTATATATCCCGGTATACCTGCCGACCCTGAGGCGCGCAGCTGCGAGGGACCCCGAGCGTCACGGAACGCTGCACCGCTCCACAAAATATTCAATATCTCCGAAAATAATTATTTTTTCGACCTGGGCCCAACGGCATCTTAATCTTAAATGTATTTTAGATTTTTCTAGATGGTTTTCAAAAAATCGATTTTTTGAAGCCGTCACAGTGGTGTTGTCCCTTAATGCCGGGTACAGAGAGATCCCGAAGAAGGCATTGTAATAGAAAAAAAAGCACTGGTCATGTGAACTAATTTGCAATCAAAAGATTTTAGTCCGTCGATAACGTTTATTTGAAATACTCATGTGATGTATAATTTTCATCAGCATTAAATATTAAAGACTTTGTTCATAAAATGTAACGTTTTTAAAATTTATATTTTGATTGATATAAAAATTATTCTCAAGGAACTCAATTATTAACAATTATTTTCTAATCACTATTTTATTTTTTAATATGATTATTTTCGGATTGTTCAACAATTATTTTTAACTGCAACTGTCGTGGTATTTAACATTTAAAAATTCTATATGTAGGTTATTTTTTTCATTTTTGTTGACGCACACAGTCAATACCACATACTATCTCAGAGTTCTTTTTCTAACGAGTACATTAACACTACTGTGTTGAAAATCTACCGTCATACAGAAAAGCTGTGTACATACCATCTTACATGAACTCTTGGCACAGAAATAATAGAGCGCATGATCACGGATATAAATTTTTTGTATGATTACTGATGCCGTATGAAAAATGTTTGAAAAGCGATAGACCAGTTACTTATCCAATGTCCTGAACGATCAGCATCAAGCCCGCAAATCCTTCCTCAAATTTTTCCGCTGACAACAAATATATTCGACTTTCTCTACTAATAACACTGTCCTTGTGTTCAACATTGGAAAATTCTATTTGTCGATTATTCTTTTCAGTTCCTTAATGATGACAGTCACTACCGGGTGTTATTCCCCAAATCCCTTCTTTGTCAAGTAACATTCACACCGCTAATGTGTCGAAGAACTGTCGAAAGACTTATACTACACAGAAGACACATACTGCACAAATTACACATAAATCCCATCTTTGACAAGTAACATTCACACTGCTACTGCGTCAAAGAAACTATTAAAAAGCTTATACACCAAACTGTGTATGAATCCCTTTTTTGACGAGTGCCATTCCCACAGGTACAGTGCCGAAAGACTCATACGCCACACTACGCATGAAACCCTCCTTTGACAAGTGGCATTCACACTACTGCTATCAAAGATGTCGAAAGACTCATGCGCCACATTACGCATGGAACCCTCCTTCAACCAGTGACATTCTCACTGGTACTGCATCGAAGAACTGTTACAAAGTTTATATGTCACAGTATGCATAATGCCTTTCTTCGACAAGCGACATTCACACTACTATTAAAAATATCTGTCGAAAGAGTCATGCGCCGCACTTTGCAGGAAACCCTCCTTCGACAAGTAGCATTTACACCGTTGCTGTCGAAGACTCGCTGGTACTGCATCGATGAACTGTTACAAAGTTTATATGCCACAGTATGCATAATGCCTTTCTTCGACAAGCGACATTCACACTACTATTAAAAATATCTGTCGAAAGAGTCATGCGCGACAATATGCATGAAATCCTCCTTCGACAAGTAGCATTTACACCGCTGCTGTCGAAGATGTTGAAAGACTCATACGCCATACTGCGCATGGATACAGCACAGCACGCATAATCCCTTTTTTTGACAAGCGACATGCACACTGCTATTGAAGAACTGTCGAAAGACTCATGCGCCACACTACGCATGAAGCCTTCTTTTGACAAGAAATATTCGCACTAGTATTGCATCGAAGAACTATTGAAAGGCTCATATGCCACATTACGCATAATCCCCTTCTTCAGCAAGTGATGGTTGCATATTTTTGAAGTAATAGAAACATATTTTTGAAGTAATAGATAAATTTTTAAAGTAATAGATAAATAGACGATCTGTCACGATCTAACCCCACGTGGAATTTACCGCCGGCAAAACTCGTATCCACGAGCAGACGACGCGTCAGCTGGGGCGAGAGCCGATAAACGCCGCCCTTCACACATTACTTTTTTTGGCGTGATGCTTGAAGTGTAATCTCGAACGAATCTCGAGCGACAAGTGTGGAAGAATTTTCGTGTAAAAGATCGCCCGAAAATTCGGCCGAATATTATGAGATCTCAAGACTGAGTAGACGAATCGAAAAATTACCCAAACAAAATCGATAGGAAAAAATAACATTTCATTGGTAAAATGTCATTAGATTTCTTATTCATCCCCGTGTTTTCGCGTAATTTCGAATTCCAAGTTAAAGCGTCGTCTGCTAAAGCCGATCTTACTGTATAAAGAGTCGCGGCGTGTCGTCAATCCGTCAATGGCGTCGACATCGGTGGGTCGACCAGTGGCGTCAAATCGGTTTTTTTTTATTACTTGGTGTCGAGACGCTGCCGCGTCTCTTGATTCCTCGCCTGGTGAGTAGTAGGGCTAGGCCGGTTCTGACTCAAGGGGTGAGCGGTATCTCGGGAGTGAGGGGGGGTGTCCAGCGCGGGGAAGCCAAGTGCGGAGGTACGCTGGAGGGCGGGTCGCCGGGCGCGTGTAATGTCACAGAGGGGCCCCGGTGGAGGGGGTAGCCATGTGGTCCGAAGAGTGACTACTGGGAGAGGGAAGCTGCCGTCGACGAGTGTTGGGGGGGGGGGGGGAATGATGATTTTAATCAAAGCACAATGAAACAATAGTTTATGAATAATATTCAAATTTTATATATCTATTATGTGTGTGTGTGTATGCGTGTGTCTGACGACAATAAATGGGTAGAAAAATTTCGGCAATTTACAGACGCGATGTGTTACGTGAAGGGCGGCTTTTCAAAGCCCCCTAATTTATGACATGTAGGTGTGGTGCCTTGGTTTCGTTTCCGAAATCCTTAAAACGTTTGCATGCGTGTCCACTCCTGTCACGAGTCTCGCCAACACTTTAGACAGGTCGTGTCAAGTCAAGATTTCTTGGAAAAAAAATGATCAACTTGAGGGATCTATCATCAAAGGCGGTGACCGCGGATGGACCACTTGAGCACAGCCGCATTCTTGAAAAGTCTCATCGAGGTATCCATTTCGAAACATAACATCAAGATGTTCACATGTGCGAGTATGTATGCAGTGCATCCAGTCAAGCAGGTGTTCTTCGAACGTGTATGAACTTGTTTTTTTCATGATTGGAAAAGTGGGGGAGAAGTTGGGAAAATTGAGTGGGAGGGTTATGACGATCTATCGTCAATGGCTTTGATTGCGGATGGACCACTTGAGCACAGCTGCGCTCTTGAAAAAAAAGTCTCAATACATCGCGGTTGCATTCCGAAATATAACATCAAGATGTTCGCATCCGAAAAAAATTTTTTTTTGTAGGTGGAGCCATATGCCTCGGCTGTGCTCAAATGTTTGTATGCGTGTCCACTCCTGTCACAAGTCTCGCCAATACTTTAGACAGGTCTCGACAAGTCAGGATTTCTTAGAAAAACTATAAACTTTAGAGATCTATCATCAAAGGCGGTACCCGCGGATGGGCCACTTGAGCCGCAGGCCCCATAAAGGATCATCTAAGATCTTTTGTCGTCCTAGTGCTCCATCATGTGCAAAATATTCTCGGCAAGTACAACAGCATTAAAATTAATACAGTGTTTAATGGTGAATTCGCGAGTGGTGACAAACATGCGAATAAAAGTGTCAACACGTGAAACTGCGAACTATTTAGCACAAGCGATTTGAAAGAGTGGTATGAACAGCGAGTTATGGAACCTACTTTAACCTTACTCGATGAATTCCAAGAACGTGATGGTGGCTGGGCTCTGCAGAAAATACTTGACCTCACGATAAATGTGAATGCGTATAATCCGATGCGTGTCGGGTGCTCCATGTCATTGCCGCGGGAAATAATGTTGAAGAAGGCTGTGGTTACCGTCAAGTACAAGGATAACGCATTTTTCGCACGGGCAGTTGTCGCTGCTCTATACCCAGCTGAACGAAACAGTGACCGTCCATCTTCTTTCCCTTATTATTCGACAGTACTGAATCTCCAGGATATCGAATTCCCGGTGACAACACATCAAATAAAAAAAAATTGAATTTCATAACAATCTGTCGATCTACGTGTATGCCACCACCACCAAAAAGGACATTGTTTCAATACGCATAACTCAACATAAGAAGGAGAAGCACATCAATTTATTGTACATGCAAGATATCGAGGACATCAATGTGGGGCACTTCGTATGGATCAAGAACCTATCGAGACTCGTGACGGCGCAACTGACTAAAAAGGAGCATAAAAAATATATATGTGATCGGTAGGTAGTTACCATAATATATATAGGTAATTAGATATGTTAGACGAATTAAACAAAACAATCTTTTATTGCAGGTGTTTGTACTACTTGGGATCAGAGGAAAAATTGCGGTCATATGAGGTTGATTGTGGAGCAATAAATGACTGTGCGATCCGACTACCAAACGACACCAATAAGTGGCTCCAGTTCAGCAACTTTAGCCGGAAAGAGCGACATCCTTTTATTGTGTATGCTGATTTGGAGTGTGTGTTGGCAAAGACCGATGGGGAGAACCTAGCGGAAGATAAGTATCAACATCATGAAGTATTTAGTATCGGATACTATGTGTGGTGTTCGTATGGCGATTCATTATCTTCATATCATCCGCGTCACAGTGCTGATTGTGTATCGTGGTTTGTTGAAGAACTAAAAAATCTAGCACTGCGGATAAAAGAAATTTTCTGTGATAATGTACCAATCGTATATTTAACACCGACTGAGTGGGCTAGTTTTCGAGCAGCGACTCAATGTCACATATGTGAGAAACCATTTGCACAAGAAGATGTACGCGTTCGAGATCAATGCCATTTGACTCGGCGCTATGAAGGCCCTGCCCATTCCAACTGCAACTTAAATTACTAGCAGTTATTTTTCATTCCAGTAGTTTTCCAGAATTTATCCGGTTATGATGCACATTTTATAATCAAGGAAGTAGCAAAAGCGTTCGAAGGAAGAACCGATGTGCTTCCAATCACAAAGGAGAAATACATCTCCTTCACGAAGCATGTTGAAATTGAAGACGATTCAAAACACAAGATCCAATCGCGCTTTATCGACTCATACAAATTCCTCAACACCATTCTCGACAAATTAGCCTTATTCTTGACCGAAGACAAACTCAAAATTTTACGCACACCATTCCCAACTCTCTCGACAGACGATTTCAATTTGCCGACGCGAAAAGGGGTCTTCCCTTATGAATCTATTGATGACGTGACCAAGCTAGACGACACTTTCCTACCACCACGTGACGCATGTTACAGTTACCTGACAGATGCTACAGTATGTGAGAGCGAGTACGCACATGCTGAAAAAGTTTGGGAGCGGTTCTCCATTCGAACGCTGGGTGGCTATAGCGATTTCTACTTGAAGACAGATGTCTTGTCATTAGCGGACATTTTCGAAAACTTTCGAAATACAAACGTTGAGAGCTATGGCTTAGATCCCACGTATACTACACATTGCCGGGGTATACCTGGGATGCAATGTTAAAACACTCGAATGTCAAGTTTGAATTACTAACTGACATCGATATGGTTTTATTTGTTGAGCGGGGTATACGCGGTGGTCTGACTCAATGCTCGAACCGATATGCACACGCTAATAACAAGTACATGGAGTCGTTTGATCTATCGAAAGCATCATCATACTTGATGTATTTTGATGTCAACAATTTGTATGAATGGGCAATGTGTCAACCCTTACCATATGCAGATTTTCGATGGGTCAACGACGTGTTCAATTTTGATCCATCATGCATTGCGCTAGACTCACCTATACGCTATATCCTTGACTTGGAATATCCCCAATCTCTACCTGCCGTTTTGTCCAATACATGAAAAACCGCCGGGTCAGCAGGGGGAAAATCTACTAGCAACCGTCTGCGATAAAAAGCGCTACATCATACACTACCGGAATTTGCAACAGTGCTTACGCCATGGACTTTGCCTCACGAAAATCCATAGAGTCCTACAGTTTACACAATCCCCATGGCTGCGTTCGTATATCGAGTTAAATACCCAGTTTCGAACGCTTGCCAAAAGCGATTTCGACAAGAATTTATATGACGATTATGCTCGATGTTTGAAGGAAGAAGTTGAAATGGAGCGTAGTCAAACGTGCATTCGATCAAAGTTCCATAAGGTATACACCATTCGCGAAACGAAAATTGCTCTGAGTCGTTATGACGATAAGCAGTATATTATACCTGGGACCTCTGATACCCGACCATGGGGGCATTACAGAATACCGTCGTAAAAAATTATGTAATTTTTTTTTCTACAACGTTGATTTTTTTTTGTAAAATTGTACACATTTTTGTGAATATTGATGTATAAAACTCGTGAAAATTATGTATATATTTTGTTCACTCGATGTAAAACTTGTTAAAATTGTGTTTGTTGTTGTAAATATCTAATCGTGTAAGAATGGATTTATTATTTTCTGTCAATAAAGAACAGGACTTTTTATAATCCTATGTGTTTATTCACTCTATCCATCTCCTCGTAACCACGTTCCACGAAAAAAACATGCATGAGGGGTTCAAAGAGTTTCAAGCGACTTTTTACGACGTTCATGAGACGTTTGAAGATGTTCGTGAGACGTTCAAGAGACTTTCGAAAACGTTCATAAGACGTTTGAAGACATTCATGAGAGGTTCGAAGACGTTTAAGAGACTTACAAAGACGTTCACGAGGGGTTTGAAGACTTTTAAAAAACTTTTGAATACGTTCAAGAGACTTTCGACGACATTCATAATACGTTTGAAGACATTCATGAGGGGTTCGAAGACGTTCAAGCGACTTTTGACGACATTCATAATACGTTTGAAGACGTTCAAGAGACTTTCGACGACATTCATAATACGTTTGAAGACATTCATGAGGGGTTCGAAGACGCTTGAGAGACTTTCAAAGACATTCACGAGGTGCTCGAAGTCGTTCAAGAGACTTTTGACGACATTGATAATACGTTCGTAGCCATTCATAATACGTTTGAAGACGCTTAAGAGACTTTAAAAGACATTCACGAGAGGTGCGAAGACGTTCGGAGACTTTCGAAGACGTTCAAGAGATCTTTGACGATATTCATAATACGTTTGAAGACATCGATGAGGAGTTCGATGATGTTTTAGAGACTTTCACAGATATTCACGAAGGGTTTGAAGACGTTCAAGAAACTTTCGACGACATTCATAATATGTTTGAAGACATTCCTGAGGGGTTCGAAGACGCTTGAGAGACTTTCAAAGACATTGATGAGGGGTTCGAAGACGTTCAAGAGACTCGACGACATTCATAATACGTTCGAAGCCATCCATGAGGGGTTCGAAGGCGCTTGAGAGACTTTCAAAGAGATTCACGAGAAGTGCGAAGATGTTCAGAGACTTTCGAAGACATGCAAGAGATCTTTGACAATATTCATAATACGATTGAAAATATCGATGACGGGTTCGACGACGTTTTAGAGACTTTTGACGACATTCATAATACGTTTGGAGACATTCATGAGGGGTTCGAAGACGCTTGAGAGACTTTCAAAGACATTCACGAGGGGTTCGAAGACGTTCAAGAAACTTTCGACGACATTCATAATACGTTTGAAGACATTCATGAGGGTTTCGAAGACGCTTAAGAGACTTTTAAAGACATTGGCGAGATGTTTGAAGACGTTCAAGAGGCTTTCGAAGACGTTCAGAGATCTTCGACGACATTCATAATACGATCTTCGACGACATCCATAAACCAAAGACTTTCATGACGTTTGAGTTTCGCGGCAATTGTTTGGGATTTTCACAGTTGTGCTGGAATTGTTTAAGTTTGTTTGGGTTAAAATCCCAAACGACTTCGAAAGCCTCTTGAATGTCTTCAAACCTCTCGCCAATGTCTTTGAAAGTCTCTTAAGCGTCTTCGAAACCCTCATGAATGTCTTCAAACGTATTATGAATGTCGTCAAACGTCTCTTGACCGTCTTCG
This sequence comes from Ophion slaviceki, assembly GCA_944452715.1. NCBI lineage: Eukaryota > Metazoa > Arthropoda > Insecta > Hymenoptera > Ichneumonidae > Ophion > Ophion slaviceki. The sequence continues at coordinate 6,025,540 of OX101790.1, forward strand.
ACCCCCTTATGAATGTCTTCAAACGTATTATGAATGTCGTCGAAAGTCTCTTGAACGTATTCGAAAGTTTCTTAAGGGACAACACCACTGTCACGGCTTCAAAAAATCGATTTTTTGAAAACCATCTAGAAAAATCTAAAATACATTTAAGATTAAGATGCCGTTGGACCCAGGTCGAAAAAAAATAATTATTTTCGGAGACATTGAATATTTTGTGGAGCGGTGCAGCGCTCCGTGACGCTCGGGGTTCCGCGCAGCTGCGCGCCTCAGGGTCGGCAGGTATACCGGGCCTTTCCCAGGTCCTGCGGGTCTTTCCCAGGTATTCTTTTGTCTCCCTTCACAAAAACCGGCTATTGTTATAAATATAGTTTCGAAAAAAAGCCATAGGTGGCGATAATTGAAAAATTTTCAAGGCAGGTATAGGGATAGCGTCGTAGAGTCAGTTTGCGAATAGAAGCGACGCTACTCGTGTCTAAACGCTCCGAATCGTTTCGTTTATAAATATCGAACGCTCAGAATTATTCTTTGCACATCGAAATGGATAATCCGAAAGCGTACGCGGGGAAAAAGGGAACAAAACGGAGCTATGTGACGAGGAGTCGAACGAAAATTTCGAATCGAAAACCTCCGAACCGTTATAGCTCCGAAAATAGTTCTGCAGAGTATGTGAGGACGTCGGCGAAAAAGTTAAAATCGTCGGAGGATTTAGAGGTCGGTGTTACTAACGATTTCGGTTATCGTATAGTACACCTCGTCAATGCATTGAACATTATATCGACGTTAGTGAAGTGCAAAGTGTGTGATCGCGATATAAAGTTTACTGAAAAAAGTTTGCGCGGACTCGGATTCAAAATCGAGGTCGATTGCGACCATTGTGAAAAAGTGCAAATCAATTCGTGTCCTATGATTGACAATGCATACGAAATAAATCGTCGGATCGTATTCAGTATGCGTCTTCTTGGCGTCGGTTTGAATGGCCTGATGAAGTTTTGTGCATTTATGGACCTACCGCGCCCCATATTTCAGTCTTTCTACGATCGAATCTTAAATTCGATTTCGATTGCCACTAAAGCTGTGAGCACAGTGAGCAAACAAAAGGCTGCACTTGAGGAGGAGACAATTTCGTTGGAAAATGGGGTGGAGGACGGAATTATCGTTACAGGCGACGGATCGTGGCGTAAGCGCGGTTTCAGCTCGCTTTTCGGCATAACATCGCTAATCGGCTGGTACACTAAAAAAGTGATCGACGTTATGGTGAAATCGAAATATTGCAAAGCTTACGAGCATTGGGAAAAAAAGAAAGCACCGCGGAGTACTGGGAATGGAAAAGTACCCACGACGATCAGTGCCAGGCGAACCATAGCGGCTCCTCCGGAAAAATGGAAGTCGACTCAGCTGTCGAAATGTTTCAACGGTCTGAAGAGCTCTATGGCATAAAATATAAATATTATATTGGTGACGGCGATTCTAAAACGTGAAAAACAAAAGCGATTGTCTGGCAGAGGAAAGCTCACCGGAAAATTGATTGACGAGTTGAGCACATATTACGGCTTGGCTATTCGGCGGAACAGCGATGATGTTGAAAAAATGAGGAAGGCAATTTGGGCAACTATCAAACATAAAATATCCACAGATAGTGAGCCACAACATGACGATTGCCCAGAGGGAGCCGAGTCATGGTGTTCGTGGCAGCGAGCGGTCGCAAGCGGTAATATTTCTGAATATCGCCATAAGCCGCCTCTTCCTGAGAAAGTATTGGAGGCAATTACGCCAGTCTTCGAAAATTTGAGCAGAGACGATTTGCTACAGCGTTGTTTGGGCGGCTTCACGCAAAACGACAACGAAAGCAACAACAAATCAGTTTGGGCAATAGCCCCCAAGTGTCAGTCCGGGAGCAAAAAAATCGTCGATATTGCAGCTGATATCGCGGTATTATTATTCAATGATGGCCTGAGAAGCCTCATGAAAGTTTTGGAGACGTTGGGGATAACTATCGGCCCAAATTATTTCAATTTTTGCGTTGAAACCGACGCAGCGCGGATCGAGCTGGCGGAGCGCTCGCTCACAGACGCTGCAAAAGAGGCAAGAAGAGCCTCTACAAGTTCGAGAAAAGATACTAGGGACAATGATTTGCTTCTTGAAGGCCAGCTATATGGTGCCGGCATCGCTGATTAAAGGTAAACATTTTTTTTTCCAATTTATCGCATGAATTAACAAACCTAAAACTTTGAACGCGTTTTTCTCAAAACCAATTTTTTGAGTGCGGCACGCAGCAGAACTCGAGCAATTTTTATCCAATCGACTTCAAATTTGGACTGCATCAATAAAACTAGATTATCTAAAAAGTACATAGGATTTTTTCGATATCTCAATAATAAAAAAAGTTATAGCCTATTTTCGACGAGAAATTTTGCTCGAAAATCGTCCTTTAATTTCAAAAGCGTGCCTATTTTTTAAAAATCAATATTTTTTCAAATCCCTGTGTATTTCTCTTCAAAATATCATATTATTAACGAAAACACTCGGTATTTTTTTTCAGATCGACTTTGAAGAGAGTTCTGCTGCGTGCCGCGAACCACTGCAGAGGCAACAGTACCTGACGCGGGAGCTTCCCCAGCGTCACCATGGGGCGTGAAAAATTTGAAAAAAAAATTTTATGTATCTTCAATAAACAACGAACAAAACAAAAAAAATGTTCGCATATCTCTTTTTTTTCCACAAAAAAAACTCTTGAAAAATGGCAAAAAAACAGGGGGTCACAGTGGTGTTCCGCCTTAAACGTCTTCAAACCCCTCGTGAATGTCTTTGAAAGTCTCTTAAATGTCTCCGAACCCCTCGTCGATGTCTTCAAACGTATTATGAATATCGTCACAAATCTCTTGAACGTCTTCGAACCTCTCATGAATGTCTTCAAACGTCTTATGAACGATTTCGAAAGTCTCTTGAACGTCTCACGAACATCTTCAAACATCTCATGAACGTCGTAAAAAGTCGCTTGAAACTCTTTGAACCCCTCATGCATGTTTTTTTCGTGGAACGTGGTTACGAGGAGCTGGATAGAGAGAATAAACACATGGGATTATAAAATGACCGTTTCTTTATTTACAGAAAATAATAAATCCATTCTTACACGATTAAATATTTACAACAACAAACATAATTTTAACAAGTTTTACATCGAGTAAACAAAATATATACACAATTTTCATGAGTTGTATACATCAATATTCACAAAATTGTGTACATGTTTACAAAAAAAAAAAAAAACGTAAAAAAAAATCACATCATTTTTTACGACGGTATTCTGTAATGCCCCCATGGTAGGGTATCAGAGGTCCCAGGTATGATATACCGCTTATCGTCATGAGGACTCAGAGCAATTTTCGTCTCGCGAATGGTGTAGACCATATGTAACTTTGATCGAACGCACGTTTGACTACGCTCCATTTCAACTTCTTCCTTCAAGTATCGAGCATAATCGTCAAACTTGATTGTCCTAGCTACAGCGCTACTCTTGACACCTTTAACTTTTTTCGTGTCCTTCTGACCATCGACACGTGTCGCGTACATTTTCGATCGAAGTCCAATAAATTCGGTCATAATTGCTCCATTACATTCGTCCTTCATGAGACCGGGTACCTTCTTGTTGACGAGCGGTAGACCATACCTATTGTCCGCCGAATAATCGCTTGTATCGAATTTTGAAATTTCTAGCTTTATGTCGGCATGTATATCATCGCTCTTAATGTCATATATGAGACTAGCCGTATCGGTATACATGACTTTACATTTATCTCGATACAGAGGTACCATATACTCGTGATGAAATCCATACAAGCACGTTTTGGATATGTCGAGTTCCACGGCAACGAGGTTTTCCGAAAAAACATTTCGGCTGTGGAAGTTTGGCTTCGCAATCATTGTCTCAGCACCATATCTGCCCTCCCATTTTCTTAAAAGCTTTACATCTAAATGATTGCGCAGATTCTCCATCATTTTGCCAAAGACCGCATTATTCATTAATTTGAAAAAATTCTTTTCGAAATCGTTTTTGGCAAGCGTTCGAAACTGGGTATTCAACTCGATATACGAACGCAGCCATGGGGATTGTGTAAACTGTAGGACTCTATGGATTTTCGTGACGCAAAGTCCATGGCGTAAGCACTGTTACAAATTCCGGTAGTGTATGATGTAGAGCTTTTTATCACAGACGGTTGCTAGTAGCTTTTCTCCCTGCGTACCTGGCGGCTTTTCATGTATTGGACACAACGGCAGGTCATTGTGCGCATCATGTAGAGATTGGGGATATTTCAAGTCGACTTCAAGGATGTAGCGTATAGGTGAGTCTAGCGCGATGCATGATGGATCAAAATTGGACACGTCGTTGATCCATCGAAAATCTGCATATGGCAAGAGTTGACACATTGCCCATCCATACAAATTGTTGACATCAAAATACATCAAGTATGATGATGCTCTCGATGGATCAAACGACTCCATGTACTTGTTATTAGCGTGTGCATATCGGTTCGAGCATTGACTCAGACCACCGCGTATACCCCGCTCAACGAATAAAACCATATCGATGTCAGTTAGTAATTCAAACTTGACATTCGAGTGTTTTAACATTGCATCCGAGGTATACCCCGGCAATGTGTAGTAATACGCGGGATCTAGGCCATAGCACTCAACGCATGTGTTTCGAAAGTTTTCGAAAATGTCCGCTATTCCGCATCTGTCTTCAAGTAGAAATCGCTATAGTCACCCAGCGTTCGAATGGAGAACCGCTCCCAAACTTTCTCAGCAGGTACGTACTCGCTCTCACATACTGAAGCATCTGTCAGGGAACTATAAAATGCGTCACGTGGTGGTAGGCAAGTGTCGTCTAGCTTGGTCACGTCATCAATATATTCCTAGGGGAAGACCCCTTTTCGCGTCGGCAAATTGAAATCGTCTGTCGATAGAGTTGGGAATTGTGTGCGTAAAATTTTGAGTTCGTCTTCGGTCAAGAATGAGGCTAATTTGTCGAGACTGGTGTTGAGAAATTTGTAGGAGTCGATAAAGCGCAATTGGACCTTGTGTTTTGAATCGTCTTCAATTTCAACATGCTTCGTGAAGGAGATGTATTTCTCCTTTATGATTGGAAGCACATCGGTTCTTCCTTCGAACGTTGTGGCTACTTCCTTGATTATAAAATGTGCATCATAACCGGATAAATTGTGGAAACTACTGGAATGAAAAATGACTGTTTGTAATATAAGTTGCAGTTGGAATGGGCAGGGCCTCTATAGCGCCCAGTCAAATGGCAATGATCTCGAACGCGTACAGCATCTTGCGCAAATGGTTTCTCGCATATGTGACATTGAGTCGCTGCTCGAAAACTACCCCACTCAGTCAGTGTTAAATATACCATTGGTACATTATCACATAAAATTTCTTTTATCCGCAGTGCTAGATTTTTTAATTCTCCACCAAACCACGATACGCAATCAGCACTGCGACGCGAGTGATATGAAGATAATGAATCGTCATACGAACAACACACATAGTATCCGATACTAAATACTTCATCATGTTGATACACATCTTTCGCTAGGTTCTCCCCATCGGTCTTTGCCAACACACACTCCAAATCGGCATACACAATGAAAGGATATCGCTCTTTCCGGCTAAAGTTGCTGAACTGGAGCCACTTATTGGTGTCGTTTGGTAGTCGGATCGCACAGTCATTTATTGCTCCACAATCGACCTCATGTGATCGTAATTTTTCCTCTGATCCCAAGTAGTGCAAACACCTGCAAAAAATGATTGTTTTGTTTAATTCGTCTAGCATATCTAATTACCTATATATATATTATGGTGACTACATACCGATCACAGATATATTTTTTATGCTCCTTTTTAGTCAGTTGCGCCGTCACGAGTCTCGACAAGTTCCTGATCCATACGAAGTGCCCCACATTGATGCCCTCGATATCTTGCGTGTATAGCAAATTGATGTGCTTTTCCTTCTTGTGTTGAGTTATGCGTATTGGAACAATGTCCTTTTTGGTGGTGGTAGTATACACGTTGATCGATAGATTGTTATGCAATTTAATTTTTTTTATTTGATGTATCATCACCGGGAATTCGATATCCTGGAGATTCAGTACTGTCGAACAATGAGGGTAAGGAGATGGACGGTCACTGTTTCGTTCAGCTGGGTATAGAGCAGCGACAACTGCCCATGCAAAACATGCTCTATCCTTGGATTCGACGTTAACCACAGCCTTCTTCAACATTATTTCCCGCGGCAATGCTATGGAGCACCCGGCACGCATCGGATTATACTTATTCACATTTATCGTGGGGTTAAGTATTTTCTGCGGAGCCCAGCCACTATCACGTTCTTGAAATTCATCGAGTAAGGTTAAAGTAGGCTCCATAATTCGCTGTTCATACCACTTGTTCAAATCGATTGTGCTAAATAGTTCGCAGTTTCGCGTGTTGACACTTTTATTCGCATGTTTGTCACCACTCGCAAATTCACCATTAAACACTGTATTAATTTTAATGCTGTTGTGCTTGCCGATAACATTTTGCACATGATGGGGCACTAGGCCGCGAGCATCAGTTAGAAAGTGTTTCGGCTCGATGTGGCTGCGATTGATGATGGAACCGGTCAGTATCCGACTCTCAAAGGATGTTTCAATCTCCCGCCAGATTAACTCATGATCGCCATGTCCTGCACCCGTGTGTACGAAACGACTCCGCACAGATTTTATCGATCCTTCCAGACCCGCTATTTGGGCTATTAGTGACTGTCGACTTTGCGTTTCTACCCCTTCGAACTCGACGGTCGAAGTCGTTTGACGCGTTTTGCGTTTCTACCCCTTCGACTGTCGACTTTGCGTTTCTACCCCTATGAACTCGACGCATCGTTGCTCCCACGCAGCAAAATCTTCGAACGAGCGTAAAAGCACGGCTTGGTCATGTAAGATTTGCTCCATGTTGTTGTCCATATTTACAAGTACGAAAAACTTCCACGATATTAACAGGCTGACTGCTTCATGCAAAGTGCGGTCAGATTTCAGCGGAGCGGATCATTAAAAAAGCTCTTCCTCCGGGAAAAAAATGTCGCCCCTCTCTCGGGAAAACAGAGTTTTCCCATAATGCGTTGGTGTAGATTGCTCGAGGAACATGAGACAGAAAACAGGAAATCGGGATGCATCGGGTCAAAAGATTTTATGAGTCCTGCAGCTCAAGTGGTCCATCCGCGGTCACCGCCTTTGATGACAGATCCCTAAAGTTTATAGTTTTTCGAAAAAATCCTGACTTGTCGAGACCTGTCTGAAGTGTTGGCGAGACTTGTGACAGGAGTGGACACGCATACAAACATTTGAGCGCAGCAGATCCATACGGCTCCCCCTACAAAAAAAAATACTTTTCCGGGTGCGAACATCTTGACGTTATATTTCGGAAAGCAACCGAGATGTATTGCGACTTTTTTTTCAAGGTGCACCTGTGCTCAAGTGGTCCATCCGCAATCAAAGCCATTGACAGTAGATCGTCATAACCCTCCCACTCAATTTTCCAAACTTCTCTCCTACTTTTCCAATCGTGACAAAAACAAGTTTAAACACGTTCGAAGAACACCGGCTTGGCTGGATGCACTGCATACATATTCGCACATGTAAACATCTTGATGTTATATTTCGAAATGGATACTTTTCAAGAAAGCTGCTGTGCTAAAGTGGTCCATCCGCGGTCACCGCCTTTGATGATAGATCCCTCAAGTTGATAGTTTTTTCAAGAAATCCTGACTTGTCACGACCTGTCTAAAGTGTTGGCGAGACTCGTGACAGGAGTGGAGACGCATGCAAACGTTTTAAGGATTTTTAAACGAAACCAAGGCACCGCACCTACATGTCATATATTAGGGGGCTTCGAAAAGCCGCCCTTCACGTAACACATCGCGTCTTTAAATTGCCGAAATTTTATACCCATATATTCACACACACACACACACACACACACACACACACACACACACACACACACACACACACACACACACACACACACACACGCACGCACGCACGCACGCACGCACGCACGCACGCACGCACGCACGCACGCACGCACGCACGCACGCACGCACGCACGCACGCACGCACGCACGCACGCACGCACGCACGCACGCACGCACGCACGCACGCACGCACGCACGCACGCACGCACGCACGCACGCACGCACGCACGCACACATTAAAATCATTATCCCCCCCCCCCCCAACACTCCTACCCCCTGGTGGCTACCCCCTCCACCGAGGCCCCTCTGTGACGTCATACGCGCCCGGCGAACCCCCTCCGCCATACCCCGCACTTGGCTTCCCCGCGCTGGACACCCACCCGCCCCTCGAGCCAGAACCGGCCTAGTCCTACTACTCCGGTGCCATTTACCTTTTTGCCGTAGTGCGCCGTAGTGATCATAAAAGGCGATTGCATCGGCCTGAGAGGGGCTGCGCCAAAATTCAAAATGGAAGTATTTTCCCACCTCAATCCTTTGAGTATCTATTTTTAAGATATTAAGGCATCTTTTAAGAAATAAGAAAAAAAATCGATTTTTTTTATTTTTACAGTGGCCTTTCCCCTTAAAACTTATTGTTAATTGCTCTTTAACACGATCAATAAAATACGCATTTCAGCGTTTTTCGAAATTCAACCTTTAAACGAAAGGGGGTAGCAAGGTTTGTATGGTAAAAGAAAAATCTGATCAGATTTACTTGAATCTTAGTATTACTGCTTTCAACAGAGTTCTGTGCATTCCTTAATGAAAAATTTCAGGAGCACATTTTATTAAGAAGCTTCGAACACAAGTCTACGCGGGCGGAAAGCTAGTACAGAATAAATCTGCGAGTTATAGTACTGAAATAATGCCACGTTGCTGGTAGAGGAGAAACCCTCCAGTTATGACATTTTGTCACAAAGATAGAAGACATGGCAAAAGTTTTATAAAACACATGGGCATTGATGTTGTAACGTCGCGAGAAAACGCACACTATATATTTCTTTTTTCTCTTTCTCCGAACTTGTTGAGCCCCGGCGAAGATGCGGGTCTACGTGATTTCCCATGGAAATCGTGAACAACCACTTAAGGGGAGGGTAGGGGTTTCAGCGTGAAAAAAACACTCCTTTGCGATTTTTTTTTCATCTTCATGGATAGAGTAAATGTATTGAAACCTTTTGTACATTGTTAAGTGTCATTTCAAAAACTTTCCGTGAAATTTGTACGCGAAAATATCCACAAACAAGCCGGTGCCACGTTTTCCTCGAAACCACTTTTTCAAAAAGTGGTTTCCGATTTATTTCAAACTTGGTACACACTTTCTACATATAAAATATCTCCCCCCAACGGTTAGAGTGACATTTTTTTTACATTGAGGGGGTTTTCCACCCCCAAAATGGCGGAATTTTTCGTGAAAAACAGCACATTATACTTCACATGACCAACAAAAAATCAGGAATGAAAAAAAAAATTATCAAAGACCGTTGAGGGGAGGATTGGATGATACTTTGACTAAACGTTAATGGTACTTGATTTCAAATAATTTCTAGCTGAGATACAGTGAACACCGCAAATCGTGTTTTTGCAAAGGCGTTCATGGAAAAGCTTCGTCACCGGCTTGTTTGTGGATATTTTCGGGTACAAATTTCACGGAATGAAATTTCTTGAAATGACACTTCACAATGTACAAAAGGTTTTAATAAATTTACTCTATCCATATAGATGAAAAAATTCGCAAAAAAGTTTTTTTTTTCACGCTGAAACTCCTACCCTTCCCTTAAACCAGTATGGGCGACAGCGGCACTCTCATTTTTCGACGGATCCTTATACTAGATGCGCAACTAAGTTCCCGGGTTTCACACATGGATGGCGCTAGCGACACATGTAGTCGGCATACAGGTCTGAAATTGGGTGTCTTTATAGCTTCGACATCTGTTAAGAACACCCAGTCATAATATAGACAAATATCGCAACACAACGACCTTTTTTCTAACTTCGAAAATGTCAAAGTTTGTGCCAAATAAACAGCATTTGCGAGAAGCATTACTTTGCTGCTTCAACCTAAAAAAACAGCAGCTGAAACACGTCGGTTACTTGAGGAGGTCTACGGCGAACATATTCCATCAAAAACAACGTGTGAAGATTGGCTCAAGCGGTTCAGAAGTGGCGATTTTGAGACTGGGGACAAGAAGCGCTCGGGAAGACCGCAAACATTTGCGGACGCCGATCTGCAAGCGTTATTGGATGAAGATGACACTCTAACAGAAGATCAAGTTACCGAGGCATTAAATGTGACTCGGCAATGTATTTCGAAACGTTTGCACGCCATGGGAAAAATTCATAAGGAAGGAAAGTGGATAGGAAAGCCGCATGAGTTGACTGAGAGATAAATGGAAAATCGAAGAGCCACTTTCGAAATTTTGCTTTTTCGGCAGAACAGAAAGAGTTTCCTGCATCGAATTGTTACTGGCGATGAAAAATGGAAATATTTCGCGAATCCCAAACGCAGAAAATCGTGGCTTTCACTTGGCGAAGCGTCAACATCGACGGCACGGCCAAATCGCTTCGGAAAAGAGACAATGCTCTGCGTTTAGTGAGACCAGAAAGGAATCGTGTACTATGAGCTGCTGCAACAGGGCGAAACTGTCAATGGGCATCGCTACCGACAACGACTAATCAATTTGAACCACGCAGTGCTCGAAAAACGGCCAGAATGGGACACGAGGCATGAACGTGTGATATTGCAGCACGACAACGCTCCGTGCCATCGCAGTTCCATCGTTCAGGACACCAAAAAAACACTGAAATGGGATCTGCTACCGCACCCGCCGTATTCGCCAGACCTGGCCCCTCCAGACTATCACTTGTTCCGGTCGATGACGCATGGCTTGGGTGGGCTACACTTGGCCAATTACGATGCAGTACAAAATTGGTTGGACGAATGGTTTCAGTCCAAAGACGCGTCTTTTTATCGTCACGGTATTTATGTATTGCCAGAGAGATGGCAAAAATGTGAAAATAGTGAGGGACAATACCTTCGAATAAACCATTTTTTGTCTTGAAATTTTCGATTTTTTAATGGTAAAAAAAACCCGGAAACTTAGTTGCCCACCTAGTAATTACTTATGAATACCACAGCTGAAATGTAACCTATCGATAATAAGCAAGTGTTCCACGTTCTTTCCCACACGAGAACGCAGCCGGCCTTAAGCATATTTATATGAATTATAGCCCCAATGACGAACTAGACTTCCTTTCTCCCACGCTGTCCCAACCAATTGCATAGGCCACCCTACATCTTTACGACCGAATAACCAATCCCTACGAAAAACGCATCACGGAAAATGCACTCCTTCCCCTCACAAACGAAACCTCTCCTCCTAATATTTACTTTGTGAAGGAGCATACAACAAAAGGTCAGTATTCCATCATGACTCCTTGAAGCCAGTTCTCCATCACCACTCGTCGTAGTCAATCACCTAAAATAGCTTGAAAGCTTTTATTCTTCCTCGCAACAAGTGCCGCATCTTTGTTCCACGTCGAATATTCTAACTTTATAAAGACAAGTCCATATTCTTATCTACGCGAAGTATCTGAATAGCATCTAACAAGGAACATCCCTCACGTGTCCGCCTCCGATTTTGTTGAAACTCATATATGTGATAGAGCATCGAAAACTTTGAGACACGTATTTTTTTTATCGGCGGAAAAACGGATTTAAGGGGGAAAACCGCCCCTCAAAGAAAGGCGTGTCGAGGGGTGATTTTGCAGTTTCACCCGGAAGCAATCCACCGATCTGAATGAAACAAAAACGAAAATTCTTCTAATGAAAAGCGATGAAAAATCCACTATGAAAATGTTAAGAAAAAATTAAAGTAGGGGGTAAACCACCCCTCAATTTGCCTTTTTTCACCCCATACTTAAGAGGGTTGTATGCAAATTAATAAAACAGGTATAAACTTGAAGGGCAATTCAAATTAAAGTGGACGGGTTGTTGCGTTTTGGCGGTATAGCAAATTTAAGGGGGAAAACCACCCCTAACATAAATTTATTTATCATGGTCGTTTTTTCTGTGTTTAAAGTATATCCGCTGATTTTAAATATTTCTATAAGCTACAATTTAACGTTTTATCATATTTCAAAATTATTACATTTGTCTTAAGGGGTAACTACCCCTCTGACGAGAAACATCATTGAAGTATCCGCTTTCGATTTCGTTGAAACTCATATATGTGGTAAACCATTGCAAACTATTAAAGATATTTTTTTTTGTATCGGCAGAAAAACGATGGTAGAAGGTTGAAACCACCCCTCAAAGTTTCTCCCACAAGCAGTCCACCGATAAGAATGAATCAAAATCGAAAATTCCTCTAATATTAAGCGATGAAAAATCCACTACAAGAGTGTTGATTATAAATATAATTAAGGGGTAAACCACCCCTCCATTTGCCGTTTTTCACCCCACGCTTAAGAGGGTTGTATGAAAATTAATACAACAGGTATCATTTTGAAGGGGAATCAAAATTCAAGTTGACGCGTTTTTGCGTTTCAGTGGGACAGCAAATTTAAGGGGGTAAACCACCCCTAACATAAATTTGTTCATCACCGTCGTGTTTTCTGTGTTTAACATGTATTCGCGGATTCAAAATATTCTCCCGAGTTTTTAAATTATTACGTTTTTAAATTTTTACATTTTAAGGGTAAACTACCCCCTCTAATTGCTTTTCGTTTGAAGTTTCGCGAAAGGTTTCACGAATTTCGTTAAAACTGTTTTCATTTATTCGGTAATATCAATTTTATGTTTGTGTGTGCAGGCATATTCGTTGTGAGTTTTAGGAGCGATACTTTGGGAGTGGGGACCTGGGGCTACTCCTTACTCATAAGACTCATATTTTCATATTGTCATAATTATATTTTCGTACCGAAATGTTTCTTCCTCCAATTCAAAAGTTTTAATGAAAGCATCTCCCATGCAAAGATGCAATGCAGTAACAAAAATATATTAACGATACTATTTAAAAAATTCAAATGGTATATATAAATATATTTGGTTTGTTCGTTTTTTTATTCCGCGTAAAAAAAATCATATGCAGATGAATGTTTACGCTTCGATTCTTAAATGCGTAATTATCTAGTATGCTCCCGTTCGGAAATGTTTTATCTCTGTGTATGAAGTTATACAATCAACGAATAGACCGATGTTTATTTGCCTACGTATCAACTTTTCTCGACTAACTGCAAAAATTAATTCTTCCAGCGCGAATATTCTTATCGCGTCATGACGCGATAACGATATTTGCGCAAAATTTGTATTCTACGCAGAATTTTTACACTGCGCAAATATTAACCTGCAAGCTATTGTCATCTTGAACTGCAAGACGTTAATCATACATTACCCGATAATGTGTTTACATTTTTGGGTAATGTGTGATTAGCCTCTGGCAGTTCAAGTTGTCAATAGCTTGCAGTTTTATCGCTTGCTTTATAAGACGGTTAGCATTCGGATTCTTCCATTTCACGTTAAAGTGAGCCACAATCAGTATACTGTGTGTTGGAAAATACAAATTTCATCAGTCGTGAAAGTCAACCCAATAAACGTTATCAAACTTCTACTAGCTACATTTGAATCTATGGATATTTCACAAACGCCGGTTAACAACGCGGAAGTTGAACTTGTGGACAGTTTTGAAGGAATTTTGATCAGTTCCATGCAAGACTATAATGGAGTTGAAATGATAGAGGACGAAACGCTCGCTTTTCAAGAACCATTTAAACAGTACGAAGCCAATGCTGTAGAAGATACCGTATGGCAAAAGGATACTGGTGATAGTGATTCTGACGCCTGTTCCAGTGATGATGAGGTGAACTACGATTACAAAAATAAAGCAGTTCAATACTGGAGGTCTGGTAAGACAAAAAACTATAGCCTCAAAACCGTCCAACAGAAATACAAATCTGTCAAGTCTGAAAGACAATTGCAGCGCTGGGCACATCAGCTGAATAAAGGCGGTACTTATAAAGAAAAGCTAGTGCAAATTTCTGAATATACATTGAAGAATATGAAAACTGCTCTAGATGCTGGTGTCATTATACATGATATTGATCTTCAGAAGTGGGCGCTACAAGCCCAAAAGGAGATAGGTTTCAATGATGTGCGATTTAAGACCTCATAATTGGCTATGGAATTTTTAAAAAACAGCATCGCATTGTATCCAGAAAAATCAATAAATTTGTAACGTGCAAAACTACGGGAGAAGAACTTCTACGGAAAAATGCAGAAAAAATTGTCGCCGATGTTGCACCACTGATAAAAAAGTATGGAACGGAAAATGTGTATAATTCGGATCAAAGCGGTTTTCATGTGGAAATTCATTCGGCGCGAACTCTTGCAACGGAAGGAGAAAAGAAAGTTGAATGCGTTGTACAGTCAGTTACTTCAATAACTCACAGCTATACGATTCAGCCTACTATAAGCGCTGAGGGGAAATTACTTTTCCCACTTTTCATCTTTTTAAAGGAGACGAAGGGTGAATTCGGACCACGAGTAGAGAAAGCGCTATTTCAAGCAGAAAACGTCTTTGTATTAGCATCCAAATCTGGAAAACTTACTTCTGGTACGTATGCTCACATATTATAATGAATGATTTTTTTTTAAATATGAAATTTAATTGATATCAACATTAGTATTTTTTTAAATTTTGAATGTGTTTTGTGTTAACAGAAAATTTCAAAACCTGGTTGGAAAAGGTTTTCTTTCCTAACGTCGGGAGACATAGCGTATTATTGATAGACTCCTGGAGTGGACACTGCCCTAAGGTTGTTCATGAAGCGACACCTCGTGATAAGAAGACAATCCCAATGATTATTCCAAAACATACAACTGAAAAAATTCAGCCGCTCGATGTACTTGGATTCAGAGTGTGGAAAAATTTCGTCCGACATTTTTCAGACAATGTAATATTATTAAAATCTGATATGAATTTGCACTTGAGGAATAATATAATTAAACTGCAATCACTTACACACAATCAACTCTCATCACCGCGGTATTCTAATCTTTTTAAATATTCATGGTATAAAAGTAAATTATATATCTAAAAAAACAGAAGATTTTGAAAATCCTGTTATCTTTGGTTTTAGTGAATCGAACACACATTGTGAAATACCCGGTTGCAATAATTTGGCCATTATCAGATGTGCATGGTGCAAAAAGTCTTTAATCAATTCTTTATCAGTCTTTATCAAAGTCTTTATCAAAAGTGTTTAAAGCATTTTTTTAGAAGCTTTTTAGAAGCTTTTTAGAAGCTTTTCATTAGAAGAATTTTCGTTTTTGTTTCATTCAGGTCGGTGGATTGCTTCTGGGTGAAACTGCAAAATCATCCCTCGACACGCCTTTCTTTGAGGGGCGGTTTCCCCCCTTAAATCCCTTCTTCCACCGATAAAAAAAAATACGTGTCTCAAAGTTTTCGATGCTCTATCACATATATGAGTTTCAACAAAATCGGAGGTGGACACCTGAAGGATGTTCCTTGTAAGTAATCACTCGTTCTCTTGTAAAATTTTGTGAGCGATTATATCATCAACGATTGCACCGGTGAGCGTACTTGGCCCGAGAGCGAAGGCCCTTCGTTCGATTACGAGCCACAGCTACTCCGCGTACGTAAGCTAAGCCGATCATGTTTTTCTGTATCTTTTTCTCGTTTACTGAAACCGTGTTCCGAAGAATCCGAAACCCAAACAATATTATGTAATGAAAGAATCTTGTTAGCGATGGCTACGTCTGTCGAACTCGTTACTTATCTCATTACAACGTAGGTACTCCAAGCCTAAAACCCTTTGCACACATATCTCTTCTTACAAGAAAGAGGGCAACTGTGGTTTACGCTGTCATCCCGTCCGGATGTGACAACGCATAAAATGTTAAAGATTTTTTCGATGGCTCCGCTTACGGCGAACACGAGAGGGCCGAACGCGCGACAATAGTTTGCGGAGTCATACACACTGATGTGCGTGTGTGGGCCCATGCAACTAGAGTCCCTGGGAAAAAAAAATATTACTCGTTAATCTTCAAGGATGAGTTGTCAGGATTCCGACAAATTTTATGGGTAAAACACCAGAAGTATTTCAAAAGTTGATAACGTTTCGCTTAGGAATCGAAAATCAATTCGGAAACAGTATAACAGTGGAAAGACAGCAAACATAAACGATTTGAACATTTTTGGAACGAAATATTTTATTGGTATACGAGACGGTAAAAAAACGATAATACGGGCGTAAGAGATTTCAGGGTTTTTACGCATATGGAAAACGGGGAATACGGGGAAAACTCAGAGAATTTTGGAAATTCTCTGGAATTTTTTCAGAATTTACTTTTTGCAAGAATTACGAAAAATGAAACCGACTTGACCAAAAAAATGTACAGTATAAAAATAAATGTTTTTGTATATTTTTAACATTTACATTATTCTTAATTATATACAAACAAGTTATGTCAGTGCTAAACATTTGAAATTTAAAAACCTGAAAACTAATTTAGTTTAAAGCTCTATATATTTGCATTCGATCTGTCGATACACAACCACATCATTATTATTATAGATGAGTAGAAAATAAATAGTATAATGACAAATAGTATAATAGAACTAAAAGACTAAATAGATAAGTAGAACAAAAATATAAATAAATTATGTTTATTTTTTATTTATTGTTACTCGCATAAAAATTTCTGTTTATAATAAAGAACATGTTCTGTATTTGCTTTTAATGTATTTTTTTCACTTTACAATGTTCACGTTATTTTTCGAATTTTAGTTAATTGTAAATTTCGCTTCAATTTCTAACATTTCCACATATTTGATCGTTACAAAGATCATGTTACATAGTTCGACATCATTTTTCAATAAAAGGATCGAATTGAGAATGTCCTCTGTTTTTTCAAGTTAGTTAAAAAATTTCTTTGTTTCACAAAAATGATTCATAGCTATTTCTACGTATATAATTTTTTCCGTATAGTATGTAACGTTAACTAATACTAGTATGGTTGAAAGGAGACTTAACTTGTAGTCTTTAACTTTAAAAAAATATATATTTAATGACAACAAAGTGTTCTTTATTTAACTCTAATTTGGGTAATTTGCAGAACCTGGAATTTTTGCAAAACCTATATGGAAAACATGGAAAGGTCAGAGAATTTCTGAGTCAATAATGCGTAACAACCCTGGGTTTCCCAATTCGTTATATTGAGAATTCTAACGGATACCGCATTTACGTACCGAGTTTGAGATATGTCATTTTGAGTCGAGATGTCTTGTTCAAACCTGAGCAACCAGTGCTTAGTGAACTAGTCATGAATGTTGAAGAGACGTTAGGAAATTATGTTTTTCCATCCGACAGTAATGAAGGTCTCAGAGTCCATCAATCGATGAGGTGGCCTTGGACTAATAGAATTGTATAGCAGTCCAATATTGTCTGTTGCAGAAGCTTTGTTTTCAAAGTACGAGAGAACAGAACCTTGGTCT
Source organism: Ophion slaviceki (assembly GCA_944452715.1). Lineage (NCBI taxonomy): Eukaryota > Metazoa > Arthropoda > Insecta > Hymenoptera > Ichneumonidae > Ophion > Ophion slaviceki. Next base: position 6,043,105 of record OX101790.1, read on the forward strand.
CGTTGAGAAACTAGGAGAGCAAAAGATACTCAAGGGTCGTTGCTGTTTCGCGAAATAAAATCCGATCTAGACGGGACTAACCGTTATAAGTTATAATGTAAGCATTATTTTCAAACTAAGCGATTTGATTATAAGGAAACGTCCAGCTCGATAGTTCGTTTCGACACAACAAGTAAGCTGTTGTATATTGCTACCCGGAAATAAAAAAATATATATATACATGAGACAACTCAGATGTTTTGGCGACGGAACCTCATGAGTTTGTAAACTGCATAAAAGTCTCTATGCATTGAAGCAACTGCTTCGATCGATGGAAACTCAACATTTTGGGTTTGAAAAGAGTTCTTCAGATACGGGTTTTTATGTATTCAGGGAGGGCTGTGACAAGGCGCTGTTGGCTATTTATGTAGATGATGGTCTGTTGACATTCTACACATGTACCTATTTTAGACCGATTTGCCAAAGCATTGTGGCCTTGAAGCACTGATTCCTTAAAGGTACCTTCACAAAAAAGGTCTAAAATGTTCGTTGAGTATAAATATCAAAATTGAACCATGGTTCTTCTTTAGTAAATAAATAAAATATAATCGGAAATTTTCAAGAAATTGAAATTGAATCATGCAAGCAGTGTACGTAGTCCAATGGAAACGGCATGGAGCTCGGTGACGTTCGAAAAAGCGAATCGCGTGGCACGATACAGAAAATCTGTCGGCAATCTAATGTTTTTGCAAGTTGTAACGAGAACCGATATCGCCTTTACGGTGAATGTTGTCTCCACAGCCCTACAGAATCCGTGTGAAGCACATTGGCTGCTCGTCAAACGAGTCATGTAATGTCTTCTACGATAATAAATATGCGAGCGCAGCTATAACCTGGCAAATTAAGCGTCAACAAAGTATAGCATTATCTAGGGCCGAAGCTGAGTATGTGGGTGCAGTTTTAGCTGCAAAGGAAGTAATTTGGCTAAAAAGATTGTAAAGTGATGGTGATATCAATAAGCAATACCATACTTTGTACGTCGGCAACATGAGTGCAATGAAACTAATAAAAAACATCAAGTACCATTTCGTTCGCGAACTATATGAAAAACGTAAAATCGTTTTGAGGTTTAGTCTTATTGCAGACGAAATACATTATCTGAAATATCATATATTGTGTTCCACACATAATCTCCATTTTTGTACCTTATATAAAAATACAAATATTAGTACTTTTCATATAAATAATACGGTTGATAAAAAAATTAAGATTTCAGGACATTTTGAGACACCCTTTATATAGACAGTGTGAAAGAATGAGAGTTATGATCCTTCGTAATATTTCCTAACATTAACATTTTAATACATCATTTAATTGCTCACATGCAAAAACCACGAGTGCGTGTTCCTTCTTTTCCACCTAAACCTCACCGCCATCTCGCCCCGTTGACAAGATGTAACAAAAAAAACGAAAAAACACCAACAATATTCGAGGATGCATTTTACCCCTTAAAAATGGGTTTCCACGTGAACAAAAAATGCGTGTTAGACATTTCGACCCATTCTACATACCTACAAAGTTTTATGCATATCGCGGGGGAGGGGGGGGGGCAGAGACTTCACGCAGTTTCCGTTTGAGAACCGTGCATTGGGTAGTTTCTTATTGATCGTACGTGAGCTACACACTCATATGGTATCTTCTCTAAAGATACTATAATTGGATTTAACTAATGATATTTGTGATTCCATGTAAAGAAGAGTCGACAGTTTCCCAGAGAGTTGTAAAGTAAAATTTGTATGGCAAGCTTGATTTTAACGTCGACAGTTATTTACGAGAAGTTTATTGGCAACTATAACGATTGGACTTATACGATATTTCTAGGGAATATTGGAAAATTGTACACATACACACCAATGTGAGTGAATCGTGTTCTTTAAATGTCCTAGGCAGTGAACTTAGTGATATATTTCACGCATTGCGTTTGTCTTCTGTTAAAAAAATCGTGTTCGCAAAAAAAAGTGCAATCGCGTCCCAACGATGTCACTGATTTTACAATCTTACAATAAGATCAATGGATCTTATTGTACTGTCGATTTAAGATATGAATGCGGATAAAAAAATACGGGTGAAAAAATAATTGGTAGAATAGTGTATGATACAGTATTTATATGTTAGGTAAGCGAATTTTTGGCAAGGAATGGAGGCAAATTTAAGAACGTTCTACAAAGAAAAAGGTTAATAATGAACATCTCCTAAGTGACCACCTCCGATTTTGTTGGAACTCATGTATGTGACAGGACATTAAAAACTCAAAGAGGCGCATTTTCATCGGCGGAAAACGATTTGTAGTGGTGAAATACTTTGAAGTACTGTACATTGTGAATGGGGGTTTTTTGCAGTGTTACACACAAGCATGTTAGCCGTTCAAAAATTGACTATGGGTGTATAAAAAGGTGAAAAGGGAATCACTGTACTATTTTTATTTTTTTTTCGCTAGGGGAGTGTAGTAGAAAGGTACTAACTTTGGAGTGGATATAAATTCGAAGTTTACATATTTTAGCTTTTTTCAAGATGACACGTCGGCAAGCGTGGCCGGCTGAATTATGAATTACGTGATTTTTTTCTGCCAGTTGTCGTAACTGTGCTTAAACGTGTCTGCTAATTGAAAATATTTCTGTAAACTCGAAAATGGTTTTTAAATTTTTTAAAAAATATAACGTATGTCTGAACGAGTGAACTGCTCTTTAGTTTCCTATTTGTTCACATTTGTAAATAATTGCCCATCTATTCCATCGACACTGCTGCCGTTATATCGGCAATGCAAGTTTTTATGTTTGCATACACTTGCATAATTGCATTAAACTTCAGCGGAGGTATTTCGCTCGGTACAGTCGGTACAAAAATACAGTCGGCATTTTTACGACTATTTACCATTATATTTTCAGTACAAGTGATTTCTCGACAAAACGCGAATACCGTCGAAACGGGGAAGCGAACCTAGGACCGGGTGCATTGGTAAAGATTTTCCGCCGTATCCCTATATCCATGGCAGAAATGTCATTGTGAATTGAAACCAGGTTTCGATATATTGGCTGCTATTAACATGGAATTCGCTGACATTTTGCAATACCTAGTTAAATATGTGGCAATATAAACCCATTCGATTACTCGATTAAATATTTATGTAAATACACTTCCTCCACCCCTACTTTCTTCTGACCAAAAGACCGGCGAGAATGTCCCATCCCGGATCTTGAAAACATTTTGTAGGTTTGTAAAGTAAGTGAAAATGTTCGATACGATTTTTTTTGTTTCGGTCTAACGCCATTTTGACGTGATTCAACACACCTTTGAAAATTTGTGATTGTTACCCCCTTTTTTGGCTATAATTTCTGAACGGGGCGAGATAAAAGTTGAGGTTAACATGGCAAAAATATTGTATTCTTCGATTACTACATATTCATGATGACATCGATGACTATAGAGACAAATTGCGTATTGTTTATTACAAAAATGCGTTTTTTGCATGTGTACCTGTGAATAAAATGTAACGAATACAATTCGAATATAGAGGGTGAAAAAGTAGCCGACGCATTTTCTTTTTTGGATCGACATCTTGCAATAAAGGGAAAACAACCATCTTTCAATTTGTCGCTAACATGGCTGTAGAAATGTATAGGGCTTTTGCGATATCCGGTTAACTTCGTACCCCTGCAAAAACCTAAACTACAATCGTATATTTATTTTAAAAAATCCGACCCCTAACCTTATCAGGCATACTCGAATATTACAGCATTTTTGGTTTTCTGCTATAACTCATGAAGGGAGCGATGAAAAAAAATGTTTCACTGCACAAGTATATCACTTTTGCGTATAAGCTGCAATAGCGGGAATAATACTGAAGAAAAACAATTTAAATGTTGTTTTCCTTTGGATTACGACTTTGCTTTGACAATAAAAATTTCACCTTCGGTAATAGAGAAAGACTCCAGACAGTCCTAATTTGTGTTCATTTTTATTGAAAAATGGAGTACGAGACAGTGTGGCAATTACGTCGGTGGGCCCATAGTATAAACAGTGTTGTCAGACGGAAATTCGGCTGCGTACTAGACAGCAGCGCCAAAACGTACTGGAAGTGGGATTTACGTACTAAATTCTGCGGCAAGTTCAAATTGAAGTGAATGCATTCGAAGTGTACTTGGGTTCACATTTTATTAGTTTTCTGCTAACTTTACAAGAATAACAGGTGTACAACTTATTATTAAAGAGACATAACTCCTTCGACATCACAAATATCGCAGATATGTTTTTTTTAAATGAACGCTCGTTAAAGCTATATAACAGATGATACTTTTATTTAAATTAGTGTTCCGTCTATAGTAAAAGTTGCATCACAAATAACTCTTAAACATGATAAATATCGCATATATTTTCTTTTGGACTTCACACACACACACGCACACACACACACACAAAGACGCACGCACACACGCGCGCACACACACACACAAAGACGCACGCACACACGCGCGCACACACACACACACGGATATATTTATATTATATATTTATATTATATATATATATATTTGATCAGCAGGTTACTCCGAATATTTCTACTGAGCCGATTTTTATTTTTCGACCGCGTCATCAAATGGGAAGCAATAGAAAATAGGCGTTTGATCTTCGAAAGGAACGCTCGAATCCGCCATGATGGGCGATCGAAAAGGGCCGAAGAGTAGACGAAGGGCTACGTAGCCGTGGCAGACGTCAGGAGGGTTCTGCGAAAACACAGCGTTTGACAGATGCCAGCGCGCGTGATCTGACGTTTAGCGAACCATTCGCTACGTTACCGGTCAACCTATCTGGTTCGAGACTCGTGACAAACCGCACGAATTGACGTTTCACCTATCGTCTGCTATGGGTCGGCGTGCCAAAGAGTGAAGCACGCCGCAATTAATGAGATTTACGATTTTTATCGTGCTTATCCATTGAGAGTCCCTGTTCTTTTCGTTTTCTTCAAAAATAAAAATTAACAAAACCAGCAAATTGTCAATGATCATCAAATTTCGATATACCTAAATTTTCAGAGATTGGATCTTATTTGGATTCCATTTCTGATTCGACCACTCCGTCTTGTATGATAGTCGGATTTATCTCCAAAAAGATCTTTTTCTGAAGGAATATCAATGCAAAGTGTGTTCGAGCTGGGTTAGGGAACATGAGGAGAAGCTTCGCATTTTCTCACTAGGGGACAAGAAATCAGTCGGTTCGGGCAAAAGAAAATCGATACGACGTGTTTCGAGGATTAAAACATGATGAGAAGATCTTCTGTACCGCCTCGGATGCAATTATTCACGTTCCGATAGGGATTGATTCCGGAATCCTCAAAGCGTTGCCAGTCTGTTTGTGATTTTTCTTAAGAATAGTAGAATGCCAATGTAGTCTGAAATGTCAAAATTTACGGACTTTTATAAAATAATGTTATTTAGTGGCAATCGTCCGAGTTCAGTTACAGCGATAGACCATCCACGTTTTCAGCTTCGTTCACTGAACCAGACATGAAATCGATGTAATTTATGACGAGTGTGACGGAGTTATGGTGAAAACTTCCCAAATGTATCAATCGAGCCGTTGATTTTATCTTTTACGCGTACGCAAAGGAGCTATCGTAATCGCAGCTTATACCTCTGCTTACATGATCCACTCTCCCAGATCGGGAACGAGATTAAATCAACGACAAACTCGACGGGACGGTTTCGAGAATGCGTTATGGATGCTAAAAAAATTATTGAGAGAATCGATTTCACCTTTGTTCGCTAGGAACTGAGTGGCAATCGTCCGAGCTCCGTTTCGGCGATAGACCATCCACGTCTTCAGCATCGTTTACTGAACCAGAGATGAAATCGATGCAGTTTATGACGTGTATGACAGGGTTATGGTGAAAACTACACAAATGTACCACCGAGCCGTTGATTTCATCTTTTGCACGGACGCAAAGGAGCTATCGTGTTCGCAGCTGCTATCTTTGGTTACATGATCCGCTTTCCCCGATCGGGAACGAGATTAAATCAACGACAAACTCGACGGGACGGTTTCGAGAATGCGTTATGGATGCTAGAAAAATTATTGAGAGAATCGATTTCACCTCTGTTCGCTGGGAACTGAGTGGCAATCGTTCGAGCTCTGTTTCGGCGATAGACCATCCACGTCTTCAGCATCGTTTACTGAACCAGAGATGAAATTGATGCAGTTTATTACGTGTATGACGGGGTTATGGTGAAAACTACACAAATGTACCACCGAGCCGTTGATTTCATCTTTTGCACGGACGCAAAGGAGCTATCGTGTTCGCAGCTGCTATCTTTGGTTACATGATCCGCTCTCCCCGATCGGGAATGAGATGAAATCAACGACAAACTCGACGGGATGGTTTCGAGAATGTGTTATGGATGCTATAAAAATGATTGAGAGAATCGATTTGATTTCGTTCCCGATCGGGCAGACTGGATCATGTAAGCGGAGGTATAAGCTGCGAATCCGACAGCTCCATTGCGTTCGTGCAAAAGATGTAATCAACGGTTCGATTGGTACATTCGTGTAGTTTTCGACATAACCCTGCCATACTCGTCATAAACTGCATCGATTTTATCTCTGGTTCAGTAAACGATGCTCAAGACGTGGATGGTCTATCGCCTTATCGGAGCTCGGACGGATGCCACTCAGTTCCTAGCGAATGTCACGTCCTTGCGTAACTGCATCCCCGCGAAATAGTTTGCGTCACGTGCCAGAGAAACTCTGCTAAAGATGGAAAGAGAGATCTCGATACATATTCCTAAGCCAAGCCAGACTGTACACTCCATATTTCCCCTTATATAAAAAAATATTGAAACAGAGAGTTCAAAATTCCAAGACTGGCCAACACATTGCGATCATGCACGAAGAGTGTATCGCATAACCCGGCCGAAGATCTTGGTCGTAAAAATTTGAAACTACGCGACTTCACGGCACAAAACTCAGACGAACGAACCGGCCTAATCCTCTGTATGCACAAAAAATATATTCTTCCAAAAGAAGGGGCTCTGACTCTTGCAGTAATAAAATTAGATGATATAAGCCACGCGCTTTCTCAGGCTGGCCAACTAGCTCCTCTCTCGCGTGACGCATTCCGTCACGAACAAGGCCCTATTTGTCTCCTCTCGGTTTCCCCATATACTCGATAAGAGAAGCTGCGCTGTGTTCTCGGAAATGCAGCGCTGATCTCGATTATATGCGCCCTTACCCAATAATACACCGACAACTCGTTCACGAATCAGGTCATGTTTTATGTCAGGACCACCAACCCAAAAAAACTACGTCACCTAACTTTCACTCTTCCAAAGATTTCTTCCTCCAAAAATTTATCCCACCCTGATTTCTGGTACTCCGAAAGAGTTCTCCTCGCATCAGTCTCCGATTAGAATCCAACGAGCTCAGACCTAGAGAGCTCAGACCGATATCCATCGCGTCAAACCTTCGTTCTTTTCTTGTAATGCGAACTTTGTCATACAATTCAAACTTAAAATATCTTGTACTTCGAACTTCTATAACAGTTACGCGATAATTATAAGAATCTTGGCTTTGTATTCCGCGCATTATTTTATTGTAAATTCCATTCTCGAACCGTGAAATTCACGAATATTAGAATCTGTGTCATCGAACATCTGTATCCGTCTCACTCACACACTATCTGCGAGCGCTTTTGGCCCACCGGCGCAGGGCTCTTAGTTTTACGACCGTTACTCGACACCCAAGCGACTGGGTCATCACCCAGGCGCACCAATGTAAGCGAACATATCTTCATATTTTGTTTCCGATTTGTATCCTAAAAATAATGGAATTAACCCATACGGTTGATTCTAATAAATTACGAGTCAATCGAACACAAGTGTCACAACCATTATTTCAATAATTGGATCATTCACGGAATCCCTTAAAATTCCCCCTTCTACCAGCACGTCCCCGTTTTAACCGTCATCCTGTGCTATTACGTTAGGCGTAGGCAAGAAAGAGGGATACCACACATACATATATGCCCACGTCCCCTCGGGACGTGACATTACTTTTTGGGGGCTCGTCCGGGATATATTAAAAAGGGAATGTGTCTTTGCGAATCAACCTCATGGATAAGGAATCAACTTGCGAAACACTAGATTAAAATATAACTGAGGACTGGTCGTATACAGAACCAAACGAACCAATTCACCCCGGTAGTTCAGGTTATGCTCTGAGAGGATTGAACGTTCCACTATTTCCTGGTCTTGGACCTCCCAGTAGATGTTCAAAACAACCAGATTTACCCCCAAAAGGCGGAGTCATGAACCCCGAACACCAACGTTAGGTATAAACGACTTGATGTTGACAAAAGACGTTAAGATAATCCCCGAATTCGATCGGAAAATTATTCCGTTTTCGGAATTTGTCGCCGGGTGTGAGGACGCAAAGGAAGTGGTTTCCCCTGCGGCCTAAAAATACCTGGTGAAAATGATCCGGAATAGATTGAGAAACCCCGCTAGGGACATGATTCAGGCGACAAAATTCGAGAAAGTGCAAGACTTATTAGGATATCTTTAAAAGCTTTATGCACCCAACAAAAATGAAATGCAACTAGTCGGAGAACTCAGTACTATTTGCCAAAAGAAGAACGAAAACGTAGCCGAATTTTCTATGCGAATGAAAAGGACAGGAAAAGAAATACTTGATACACAAAAACCATCAGATAATAGATTAGAAAACGAGTATTTCAAGAAAAGGATGGACGATTATTTCCTCCCGTGTTTCAAGCGCTGATTAAGAAAGGAAATCAAGCAGCGACTTTCCCATTGCGATAACATCTCTGTTGCTATCGATCACGCAGTCGAAGTAGAACGCGATCTTGAAGCACGACGGGAATTACAGTCAGTCTCGAACAAATTAGAAAACTTCCCTCCCCTCAAATCAGCTAAAATCTGTAATATCTGCAAAACGGATAACCACACGTCGGAAAATTGCCGTTTCTCAATGCTCACTTTCCAATTATGCAAAAACCAGGGCCATAGCGCCGACCAATGCAAAAAGAAACAGGACGAATGAGAGGTATTGACCTGCCAGATGTGCAAAGGTGCCGGGCACAGCGCGGACAAATGCCACTTAGGACAACGGTGCTCTACAGTATCCTGTCAATTGTGCAAGACCTCAGGCCACATGGCCCCTGATTGCTCTACTCGTAATAAATCACTCACGAAGACCGTCCGCGTTTCGAAAGCGTTCCCGAGTGCCAGTATTGCCACAATCGTGAGCATGCCGCGGACAATTGCTTCAAATTGAAAAATAACAACACCTCGAGCCTCGAATGTCAATTTTGTCACAACCGCGGACATACCGCAGACAATTGTTTCAAGTTAAAAAACAGTAGCTCTCCAAGCATCGAATGCCAGTTATTCCGCAATCGCCATCACATGGCAGATAATTGCCCCAAGTTAAAAACAAACAGCGCTCCAAGCATTGAGTGCCAGTTTTGTCATAATCGCGGACACACCGCTGACAATGGTTTCAAACTAAAAAACAGCAAAGCTTCGAGTCCTGATCAACTTATATGTCGCTATTGCAAACGAGAAGGGCACACCATAGTAAACTGTCACACTCTCGAATATAACAATAAGTTGCGAAGCCAGCCGGGAAACGGGCTGAGCACCATTCGGATGGACGCGCCGAGTGGCCCGTCCGCGACATAGCGTCTGATCCACGCGATAGCTCTAACCCAGCCGAACGGCGGTATCCAACTTATACAATAGAAGCAGAAAAATTCGCCAGGCCACCCTCGGTGTGTATCGGGGCACTACCGGAAAAAGGGAAGATTTCAATGCTATTAGATAGTGGCGCCGTTCCAAATTTAATTAAAAATAAATATACAAAAACTTTGACGGGAATCGATGAAAACGATATCATAAGATCAAACGGAATATCTGAACTACCAGTCTTTGCGTTAGGTAGTGTGTGGTTCCGCGTGTTAGGTTTTGTAACGCTTTTTTACAACATACCAGACGATGTGCCACTTTCTTTCCCAGGTTTGCTGGGATGCAGATACTTTTTTAAAACGAAATCCAAGATTTTAGTTTTAAGGCTTTCACGGCTCTTTATGTAATGAGAAGAGTATGTGGCTTCCGGATGGAGGCCGTGTTGAGGATCAGCGTTGTGCCGACGTTTCGCAAACGTTACAGTCTGCATCATCAGGGCTGAGAGCTCCGATACTGAAACTCTCGTGTCTCAGGTATTCCTTATATAGTTGCAGTCATAGTTCCAGATCGCTGGACCAGCCAATCAGATGTTTTAATTGATCAGCTGGTCAATTAAAAACCGGGAGGACGGTGTGCCAAATAGGATTGACGTGATATCCTCCATCTCTGTTTAGATTGTCTGGATGTTTTCGGATTTCCAAGCCTTCTCGGTGTTTCCTAGAAAAATAGCTGTTTGATGGGGCCAGACTTTGGGCTTTGTCGAACTGGATGGCATGACCAGTCTCCATCCATCCAAGATTAATTACCAAAATTAAATAATTATCAAAATTAAATAAAATCCAAGATTAATTACGAGATAGAATGTTTCGAGTGTGGAAATAATCTACGGCTTTTTGAAAAACCAGACGAACGCGTTGAGGAAATCGAAAACCCCGCACGTTCGGAAACTTCCTTCTACGTGAAGGTGGTGGATGGCACGACGAAAGAGGGATATATTGCCCCTTTCAAAATCTGTGAAGGTGTCTATATCGGCGACAGCCTGGTGACAACCGTCAACGGGAAGGCTTATTTGAAGGTTTATAATACCACTAATGACGCCGTAAAATTAATCGTGCCGGTCGTAAGACTGCAGGCTTTCGATACGGTTGAAACCTTGTCAACAGACGAGACCGAATCATATTCTTCGAAAATTTCAAGTCCTTTCAATTCTTCTATTCCCAGCGTAGATTGCATGACGACTACGTTGTTTCAGGGTCCTTCCGTGGCCCATAAAAAACCCTCGACAAACCAAGTCGAGATAAAACCTTGCCATCGCTATAACGAAAGCGATGACCAAGGAAAAACAAAACAAACCTGCAGTAGTGAGGAAAAATCTAATCCAAAAACATATAAAAAACGAAACAAGAGGTCAATTCAAAAAGAAAAGAAAATTGTCGAATCAAACAAGGGTAAAAACGTAAATTCAATTTCCACTGTCACGTCTCCGTAAACTTTTAATGTTTTGTTTAATAATATCAATAATTGGGTTTTTATTAACAGGTTTAACTTTCATTATTTTCCGACGACTTCATCGCCTCGTGTCTCTATGCGGTGTCGGGTGTGGAAACGCCGATAGTGAGACTGGATGTACCCGATCTAATTCCGCTGATCAAGCATCGCCTGATCCGCGGAGTTCGACCGTGGGACTTTGGGAGCGAGCGACTTTCCGTGGACGTTGTCAAAAACCCCCACCGGAGCGACCACTTAGGGAGCGAGCAGCTTTCCTTGGACGTTGTCAAAAACCCCCACCGGAGTGATAGCTACCGAGCTAACATCGGTCCGGTGGCGGTGAAGATTTTCAGTTCCCATCTAGCCACGGAAATAACCTGGTGTTGGGGTATAACTTCGGCAGAAAGCGAGTCGCGATCCCAGACTCCCGCGTCTTCACGGGTTGCCGTCCATCAGTCTTCGGTCGTTAAAATGGTGTCGCGAGTACCGCATCCACGGGGTTGTTCCCTGGGCACGGATTCCCACTCACGCACAAAGCGTTCCGCGGCAACCATAATTCCCTTCGATTTGGGAGGTGGATAGTATCCCCTAGTGAACCCGGTGCAAAAAGTGGTTGCACAGGATTGTGAGACTTGTGCGCAGTCGACACCGCCGCGATAGAGACGCAATCATTATTACATCTAACTCCATTCTTTCAAATTGAAAACATAACACAAGCCGCGCCGTTCAATCACTTTGTATCGAATTTGCCAGTTCTATATTGTTAAAATTAGTGAGTGTGTATGTGTGTGTGTGTGTGTGTGTGTGTGTGTGTGTGTGTGTGTTTTTACTCATTCAGGCGTCAACAGCATTGTAAGTCGGCTATTATTAATAAATAAACCATGTTATAATAGGAAGCACCAAAGTATTCTGGCATCCTCCCCTTTATCCTCCCAGAGAACTCGGGCCCGTATGGGACGAGCAGAGCAGCCCACAAAATAATATTTCACTCGGGAAACCCGGGGTACCGTTCGGTACGTAACACCACCTATCAGACAACACCGGATAAAACCGAAAATAACTCGGAGCGTTCCCAAGTAATAAAATCTCTCCTACGATTAGAGCACCTCGCCCAAGACGAATTTGAACACGTCGAAAAAATCATCGAAAAATAGTCAGACAGGTTCCACATAAAGGGTAAGCCTCTCGAAGCAACACATGTTCTTCGACACAAGATCCCCACGATCGACGACCTACCGATCACCACGAAACAGTATAGGTTTCCCCAGGCGCTCAAAGACGAAGTCCAGCGACAAGTGGACGAGCTATTAGGGACGAGGGTAATAAACCATTCGGAGTCTCCGAACAACAGCCCTGTTTGGAAAGTACCGAAAAAACCAGACTCCAGCGGAAACAAACGCTGGCGAATGGTAATCGATTTTCGCGCATTGGATGAAAAAACTATTGGCCATTCTTATCCATTGCCGAATATCACAGACATCCTCGATCGACTAGGAAACGCAAATTAATTCTCGGTGTTTGATCTCGGTTCCGGGTTCCATCAAATCGAAATGAACCCCGAAGACAAACCAAAAACTGCGCTGTCGACCCCACACAGTCATTACGAATTTGCGAGAATGCCTTTTGGACTTAAAAATGCCCCGGCAACATTCCAGCGCTTAATGGACATTGTACTCAGCGGACTCCAAGGAGTATCGCTTTTCGTGTACTTAGATTATATAATGATATACGCCAAAGATTTGGACGAACACGAGAGGAAAATTCGCGAATTAATGGAACGTTTGCGTAAAGCAAACCTCAAATTGCAACCGGACAAATGTGAATTCCTTAGGCCGGAGGTCAATTACCTCGACCACATAATCGGAAAAGATGGCCTGAGACCAGATCCTAATAAGCTATTGGCCGTAAAGGATTTTCCAGTGCTCAAAAACGTCAAAAACATAGGCCAATTCCTAGGCCTCACCAGTTACTACCGTCAATTTATCAAGGAATTTTCAAAGATCGCAAAACTCTTAACTCATATTCTAGAAGATAAAATCGATTTTGAATGAACAGACGAGACCCAGAAAACTTTCGATATACTCAAGGGCAAATTTTGTGAAGCCCCAATCCTCCAATACCCGGATTTTGAAAAACCGTTTATCATAACGACAGATGCTTCGGGCTACGCCTTAGGGGGAGTCCTCTCGCAGGGAGAAATAGGCAAGGATAAACCCATTGCCTACACATTTTGTGTACTTCGTGGCGCAGCTCTTCGTTACGACATGTATGAAAAGGAAGCAATGGCGATTATTCACAGCTTTCCGTCCCTACATCTATGGTAGGAAGTTTACTCTCGTCACCGATCACAAACCTTTGGTTTGGCTTAAAACCGCCAAAGATGCAAACACACGCGTCCTAAAATGGCGACTCAAGCTCTCCGAGTACGACTACGACGTCGTTTATAAACCTGGAACGTTAAACGCAAATGCTGACGCTTTGTCGCGTAACCCAGTTGAAAAATCGGAAGAGATCAAAACCATTCTCCACTGCGATCGGAAACAAAACGAAATGCCGGCCGACGCATGACAGAAAGCAGTACACGAAATACTCGAAATTTCTGACATCGATGAAAATCCCACAAGATTTACCACCCCAGGTAGAAATCCACCCGCCGCCGCGGTCAAATGAAATAAACGTCATCACTCGCTCCCAAGCGAAGAGCGACGAACCTCCAGCTCCAGATGGAGACGATCGACAAGTGGAAGACACATTTGGCGAAAGAACCTCAACAAGAGTCAACGCGCCTGCGTCCGAAGTTACAGATGCACGCGCTAGGCCCCACAACCCTCCGCGTCGAACTCAAGGAGTCATAAACTACGAGGAGAGTAGTAGCGAGGAAACGGAGGCCGAAGTAATAAGTCCCGCACGTGTTAGGCGACCCACTAAGGACATCAACCCCAAGCCAGCTGAGGTCCCCGACCAGCGCAAAGCGCCTCCTGCCATTTATTCCGGAAACTTTTCTATTCCTAATTCCGATGATCCAACAGATTCAGACTCAAGTTCGATTGACTCAAAACTTTCTGATGAAAATCCTCCATAGACTAGACAGGGAAACCTTGTGACCCTGGAGGACAAAAACTATTAGAATCAAATAAACTTCCCATCTGGAAGGATTTGTCTTTAGGCCGAGCTTACAGCAAAAAGGTTGGAAAGAAATATCATATCGCTTTGGTCATCAAGGAAGAGCAGTCTGCATCGCTTGCTCTAATAATCGAGAGAATTAATCAAAGCATGAAAGAATTAAAGTCGATTTGCGAAACACTCAACCTTCAGTCGATCAGCTTTTGCCATTGCCAACACGTTGAGCACCTCATTTGGGCAGATGTGCTGAATATCGTAAAGGACGTATTCAAAAACACACAGGTTAGGATATTGATCTGCCTCGGAACTTTGCGCTACGTACCGGTCGAAAAACGCGATTTTATCTTTTACGAAATGCATAACTCCGCAATCGGGGGTCACAAAGGGGTTTCCAAGACTTGCAATAGAATCAAACACGACTATATCTGGGAGGATTTAAAATCACATATTCAAAGACGGGTGCAACAATGCTTGGAATGCCAGCTAAAGAAGCTAGTCAGAGTCAAGACAAAGCAGCCGGTGATAATAACAGACACCCCAGGTACGGTTTTCGAGAAAATTTCAATGGAGGTCCAATGCAACGGATGTCCAACAGAAATGAATATCTCCTCACAATATTTTGACCATCTGTCAAAATATTGCGTTGCAATTCCACTCCCGAACGCACTAGCGACGACAATCGCTGACGCATTCATAAAAAGGTTCATATGCGTCTTCGGCGCACCAAAAGCACTCCTGACGGACCAAGGGAGTAACTTCCTCAGCGGTCTCATGCGGAGAGTAGCAAAAAGATTCCGAATTGAGCGATGTCGAACGACCGCTTTTCATCCTCAATCGAATGGATCGCTTGAGAGATCTGACCACGCTCTAGCCAAATTCCCTGAGCAATACACGGATAAAGATAACGAATGGGACCAATGGCTCGAATTAGCTATGCTCTCTTACAATACAAGTGTCCACGAAAGACACACCCTTCGAAGTAGATTTCGGTAAATTAGCAAGAATCCCATCAAGCGAACCGCTTAGGGAATCAGATCAGTTACCTACGTATCGTGGATATTTGATCGAATTGATCACCCGTATAAATGGAATCAGAACCCTCGCGTACGAAAATCTTGTCTCGTCGAAACATCGCTCGAAAAGATATTATGACAAAAACGCAAATCCCAAAAGGTTCAAAGCCGGAGATTTTGTTTTCCTCCAAAAAGGGCCCAAACTAGGGAAACTCGGAGATCATTACACGGGGACTCATAAAGTCCTGGAAAAAATGGACAAGGGTAACGTAAAGATCCAATTCCAAAGCAAGCCACGACCCCTGAATGAAAATAGATTACGATATTCGCACATCAACGCCGAAGTAAAGCCTAAAAGAAAACCCAAACTGACCGGAGTCGACGACTCCGAATTTTAAATGAACAAGTAACCGATTAATCAACCCTGTCGTCAGCATGGTGGGGTATGACTGTGGATCGAGCTCATCGAATATTACTACCTTATCATTGCTGGATGTCGAACCCTGCGAAAAGCATGCACCCAAAACCCAAGAGATCAACCAGTATATACAATTATTGCAGCTCAATGACTACTCTGAAACACTAGTAAAACAATGTTAAGTCGAGGTTCGGAGAACAATTTATTATTGTGGCATGTCATCGCATGTGTCGATCGTTAGTAACGGTCAGACCGAATACCTCGAGACTACCAGTCACGAAGCATGCGGTGACATGCACAAATACGGAACCACACGGGTCGGATATACCATCATAAATGGACTTAAAGACAATCAAACATCCACAAGTAGTATTGCTCTTGCTGGTCTCGTAAAAGATAACGGGGAATGCAATGGCGCTTCGTACTCAAACCAAATTCATTTACGCTCAGGCACCGTATGTGCCTTAACCTCATCTTCGTGCGTTGACCTCCATGGAGGATACACTTTTTGGGACTCGCCACCCCGAGAAAATTGCGGATTTAACAAATACGGTATCCCTTACGAAGGATTTTCTGAAAAAATGAGCGAAGTCGAGTCCGAAACCCAAACCACCGTATATTCGGTGACGTCTGAAGACATTACCTTTGCGCTAGCTGTTAAGGAGAACGATCAAATTTGCGGATAGAACATCCTAAGGACGGAACATCCAAAACTATTTATTTTTGAGACCACCCGTAGCGTCTCTTTCACAATTCGAGGGCGTTTCCCTGTTGCAAATCTCGATATTTTCGCCTATGTTAACGCAAAATTTAACTATGTCGAACGGCACATACGCCAACAACTGAAGTCACTCTATCAAGACATGCTTACACAGCAATGTAACAAAGAACGTCAAATGATGAAAAATAGTTTATCGTTAGCCACTCAAGCGCCAGACGAATTTGCGTACAGCCTAATGTAAGGACCCGGCCATATGGCAGTCATCGCTGGCGAGGTAGTACATATTATTAAGTGATTTTGATAGAAGTAAACTTAATAAGGTTGAAAGATTGCTATCACCAGTTACCTGTTACTCGTGGAAACGAAACTTATTTCCTAACTCCCAGAACTCACATATTGATGAAAAAGGGAATCCAAACTACGTGCAACCCCCTTCTACCTCCATATTACCACTTCAGGGACACATGGTACAAGTTTATGCACATACCGGTGAAAGCTGTACCGCCGACGAGCATGAAGCCCATGATAAAACCCACGTGAAAGTATACCAACCCATCTTCTCTGTCATCAAGTGGCATATATACGAAGGAAGATATCGAAAACGTTCGGGAACGCATAATGTTCCCGGTGGAAAAACCCGCCGTCCAGAACTACCTGGCACGGAGAATCAGTGGTCAAGACACCCCGCCAACCAGGATATGAAGTTGATGAACCTTCTGGACAATAGTAGTCTGCAGAGTCTTGCTGAATCTATCTGGAATAGGATATGGGGAAAATTCATCCAATTTGGCACGGCCAGTGCCGGTATCATCGGTATACTGCTAATCGCATGGGCCGTTAAGCTCCTCGTGGACATGGTCAAACACGCATATAGTCTGCACACCGTGTTCGGATGGTCACTCTATCTCATCGGGGCAATATGGGACTCTGTAACCAACCTGCGCAGGCATCTGGCCAGACGAACCAAAAAGGAGATACTGACCGACGTAGAGCTGGGTCAGGTAATCACAAGACCCCCGAAGCACTCACCGACCGGACCAGAAGGGTCAGAAAAGGGTCCTGCCCCGCAGGCTATGGCGCCTGACCTACACTCCAAAGCACCCGCGATGGATTCATCAACTGCTTCAAGGGGACTGTCGACCAGCCATGCCCCGCAGACAACGGCGCGTGACCTATATTCTGCCTTATCCAATACCTCAAGATCACCCACTATTCCCCCCCTTCTTTTGAAGAATTCCCACGAGGTCATATAGTCAGAAAGGCATCAATCCGATCTGCATATTAATTATTCATTCAACTTTAACTCTATAAAAATTAAGGGCAAACGTTGCCACATTATTCTCTTAATATAATTTAAAAAATATATATATATATATACGAGGGTGGGGTGAAAAGTTTCCGGCCTGACCCCGAGATGGTGCCACTAGGTCTAGTTTTGGAGCGGCGTCCGACAGTACCATTCCTACCGAGCTTATATGTACAGTTTCAGCCCAATCGCTACGTTAGTTTGCGTTTGAGAGCACATTGCGCGAGACGCTTCCGTTGTTTTCGTAAAAATGGAAAAATTGGAAAAACGTGCCGTCATCAAATACTTCCATTTGAAAGGTTTTACACCAAAACAAATAAAAGAAGAGATGGATTCAGCACTACGAGACTCCTCCCCATCATATTCAACTATTAATCAGTGGGTTTCTGAATTTAAAATTGGTCGTGTGAGCACCTCTGACGAGCTTCGCTCAGGACGGCCCGTTGAAGTCACAACTTCAGAGATGATTGAAAAAATCCATAAAATAGTGTTGGAAGACCGCAGGTTGAAAGTGCATGAGATAGCTGAGACCTGTAGGATGTCAGCTGAACGTGTGCGAAATATTTTGCACAACCATTTGAACATGGAAAAGCTGTGTGCAAGGTGGGTGCCGCGTTTGCTAACACTCGACCAATCGAGCGTTTGCTAACGCTCGACGCTACCGACAATTTGGCGCTGTATAGACGTAATCCAAACGAATTTTTGCGTCGATTCATAACTGTTGATGAGACATAAGTCCACCACTACACTCCTAAAAGTAAAGAATAGTCAAAACAGTGGGTTGGAAAAGGGGAACCAACCCCAAAGAAGGCAAAAACAATTTTATCGGCAAACAAGGTTATGGCTACTGTTTTTTGGGATGCGAGAGTTATGAGAAATGTATCAGTGTTGATGGAGATTATGTTGAAAAATAAAGCAAAAAAAAAATTTTTAAATATCGTTTTTCTTGGTCAGGCCGGAAACTTTTCACCCCACCCTCGTATATATATATATATATATATATTGTGACGGTTCGGCTGTCCAGGTAAGCCACACAGAATACGACAGTATCAACCTATTTACCAGATACTTGCGTATTCTGGCCAGCGTCCGGAGCGACCGTCCATGCCGCCGGCCGGGCAGGTCACTTGCGCTAAGAATTGGGGCAAGCCCGCGACACCTCGCAAGGGGCTCCGCCCATCGCGAGGAGCAAGACCACCGCGGACACGCGGGAGTCCCCGCCTATAGTAATACATCTCGCGATTCTCGTGGCTTAACCATTCCTATCAGTTAAGAGTGCGCCCTAAATTCCTCACGACGCCTCTTCACGACTGATGTGCGCCTAATATCCTAGAGAGGAACAATCGGGTATATTTTATCCCTCGAAATGGCTATAGTGCGCGAACGTCCTCAAAATTACCAACGCTGTCACCCCACCATCGGAGTGTTCCTCGGCGGCGTGATTCCCCACCTAGTCCTCCGGATCCGCAAGAGAAATGGAATTTCTCCTGACGGGCTTGGGGCTATTTAAGGGCGTGCACGAGCCGGAGCGGCACTCTATCGCAAATTACTCATCATATTACGTGGAGTCACCGTCATCCGAAACCTCGGATCACCGGATGGAGGCCTTGCGGCCGTAGCCCTGGTCCCATCCTAGAACGACCTCAGCTTCGGGTTAGATACTCTATTTCCATGGGAAGCCCCAGCATTGCGCTGGAAGTCCGACCTCGGAAATAGAGTCGTCGTGGTGATTGCTAGTCAGGGAATACTTAATAACATCTGATCGATCGCCATTGGGACGATCGATCGCCATACTACGCTTTTCACGCACAAGGACTCGGAGTGTGCAGTCCGTGAAGTGCCGATCGCGCTTCGCTGCACACGAGGAACTTCTATAACCAGCTTCACTGGTTCTTGGTCCTCCTCGCCTGGCACCGAGGAGGCCAGCCGTCCCTTCCGGACGGCCCCGCTATGCGCTCTCGGAGAGAACAATTCTTCTTCGAGCTCGCGCATTATTATAACGCTAGAATCTCTAGCGCGTGAGCGACACGGCGTGGCACCCGTGCGCTTAGTTGCATTTGGCAACGTGCCAACCGGAAATAACGCCTCACAACCACAATAATTGTCAATCCAACGGGTATCGCCTTCTGATTACAGAAGCGATCCCGACTCCGGCCACACGCGTATACGACGACGCTCGCGGACTGTGCGAGTGCGAGCAAGAGAGAAAGAGTGAGCGAGAGAGTCCGCGCCTCTAACCATCGTGTGCAGACAGACCACGCACGTTCCTATCCTGCTGCTCCAACAAGACCTCTGTGTGAGCGCGAGTGAGAGAGAGAAAGAGCATGAGAGAGAGTCAGCGCCTCTAAACATCGTGTGCGACCTCACCGTATTCTTCCCATCCTTGTCGCTCCACGACGACAGCGCTTCTCGCCAACTGTTCCAGCTCCGCGTAAAACGTCACCACACCGGACTAACCTCATTAAAATCAACCGATTAACACACTGACAATCCTCTTCGTTACTGTAACCCAATTTCAACTCATGATAATCCGAAATACCAAATGCCGATGATGACGGATTATAATAGGCGTCTCTGAGACCCTCAAAACCACTGAGGCATCTCCAAAAAAAACACCTAAAATTCATTTCATCATTCCTGGCTCAGAATTCGTACATCGTCCTTCAGGAGGCTACGGGAAACCCTATTTTACCACTCGGCAAGTAAATCGCTGTGTTCCTTCGTTTTCCGGGATATTCGCGTGAACGAATCCCCGAAAACGAAAAGAAGGCTTTCGCGAAAATCGCGAAACGTCTCATTGGCGCCCAACGTGGGGCCCGAAAGCCTTACATAATTTCCTGAAAATGTACAAAACTACCGAATAATCGAAACACGCGTCCTAGCTAATTATTACGATAGATAGTTAGGCGTAGCAATCACCACTAGATCGGATAGCCAGCGAAAAGCTGAGAAAAACACCAATTTCAGGTCGTTTATAATCCGATAAAACAAATACAACGAGAAACGAGCACTCGCACACGGTGCATGCTCGTTCTCTCTCAGGCAAGCCGGGAAAAATATCTCGAGCCAAACCACAGACAAAATTCGTCACAAATCCATCGTAGAAGCGTAAGAGAAGCGAGTATTCACGCACGGTGCTTGCTCGCTCTCTCTCTTGGGAGAGGAATATTCTCCCGTGACAAGCAAAGAATATTTCGTCTATCTCACTCTCGCCAACACGTAATTTCGAGTACGAGTAGGTCTACGCTCTGGCAAGGCCACGCGGTCTCCGAGCGGCGAGCGAGAGCGAGAAAAAAAAAAATTTTTTTTTGCTCGCGCGTCGCCGGAGATTATCGATCCACGCGTACGTCTCGAAATTTCGGACACCTGAAAAAAAAACATATACAAGGCCTCGAGTCTCGCGACTCGAGAATCCCGCAAGGCCGCGAGAAGGACGAAATACACAAAGACCCGTATTTGCCACGGGCGTACAAAATTCCTCGCTTCAAATCGGAAATAAATCACGTACTGCTCGGTGCTCGAGGAGTACCTCCCCTCTTCTCGCACCGAGGCTTAGCGCGACGGAATGAGCGAGGCCCGGAAGGGGAATCCTCCTCAGGAGGGGCGGCCGCTAAACCTCCCGCCCCGTGCCGCTACAGACTCGGCCCTCGCGACCGGCCTACCCGCCGAACCCGACGCCCTAATGTGAGGACGAGCCGCGGGGAGGTCTGAGGGGGGCGCGTCGCAGGGACGACGGACCGGGAAAGCAATGAGGAGTCTTCCCGCCTGGAACCCCAATATTTCTGACCCGCAAAATCCAAACGGCAACGCTCGTTCACCACCGGATGAATCTCAACCATCAATGTCGGCCATCAGAGAACTGATGTCCAACATACAACGCCGAGTCGATGACGACGCGAAGGCGCTCATGGCAACCCTTCTCTCAATTAACGAGAACTTTGCCAAGAAACTCAAATGCAACTAAGCCAATATTGATTGTTCCCAATCTCACGAGCCCGTGTATCCTAGGGATAGACTTCCTCGTAAGAACATGGCGATGATAGATCTGGGACGATATAACATAACTCTCGACAGCAGGGAGGATGATAGGGCCCATCAATCCATACCCCTGCAAGCCACCAATCTCGACACACACATCTCCGATCAAGGAGCAATCCCCGACATCGAGGAAGTCACCGATCATGAAATAGACCAAAAAATCTCTGGAACAACCGGCCTCGGAACAATTGAGAAGGAAGCCCTCAGGAACCTTCTCGAAAAACACAGACAGGTCTTTAACAAAAGACCTGGTTTGCTCCTGTCTTACCAACACGTGCTAAAGGTAAAACAGCACGAACCTTTCAAGGCGATGAGCTACCCCGTGCCCCTCGCCAACCGCTCAGCGGTAGATGAGGAAATACGGGTACTCATCAACCAAAAAAAAATAATTCAGCGCTCGAAAAGCCCCTACAGCAGCCCACTCCTGATATCCCGAAAAAAGGATGGCGGAGTCCGGCTGTGTCTGGACGCGAGGCGAATAAACCAGATATTGGAACCAGACCATGAACGCATGGAGACCGCGGAAGAGTTATTCCAGGAATGCCGCAACGTGTCATTTCTGTCCACCCTCGACATGCGTGCCAGTTTGTGGCAGGTCCCTCTACACCCGGAATCGAGAAGATACACCGCCTTTCCCCATCGTGGGAAAGTATACGAACTCCGCGTGACGCCCTTTGGTCTCTCCACCAGCACGGGTAGTCTGGTGAGAGGACTCGAAAAGGTCCTTCAGGGGCTTCACGACGTGATCAACTTCGTAGACTCTCAGCCTAGAAAAATCTCACCTCTTTAAAAAGGAGACTAGGTTTTTGGGGCACATCCTGTCGCGAGACGGGACATGACATGATCCTGATAAGGTGGAGGCCATCCAAGCCTCCCCCTCACCTAAGAACGTCAAACAAATCCGAGCGTTCCTTGGATTAGTTAACTACTACAGCTAATTCACCAAGGAACACAACGAAGCAACGGCCCCCCTTCTCCACTTGCTACGAAAAGTGGGAATGGGGCATCAGCGAAGAATGCATCAACATGACCCATCACGAGACCACAGGCTTCACGCCCTGGGAGTTGCACTTCGGGAAAGAGGTGGATCGTCCCTGGCAGAAGATCCTGGGCAAGCGTCGAGAAACACAAAAAAAAACGCCCGAGAGCCTCATACTTGCCGCTTCAGAACGGATGCGAAAAGCACGAGGCAAGCGAGCGGAAAAGCTTAATCAACAACATAGGACCAGAGAATTTCGTGTAGGCGAAGAAGTACTCGCACGAGCACTCACCGTATCACGGCCATCGGTGTGCCTGATCGCCAAGTTTCTGCCGGTCTATGAAGGACCCTATGTTATCTCACGAAAGGTCCACCAGTCGTCGTACATCCTTAAACACGTAGGCACCGACAGGGAGCGAGGATTATTCCACCATAGCGATCTGCGCCCTTATCAGCGATCCACGGAAAACCCCTTCTACTAGTAGTACGGGACGGAAGAAGATAGAAGAGCCAGCGCTCCCGAGCCAACTCCAGTCTTCGATAGATCATGGGCAAGACAACTCAAACACGCAGTGATCGGGAGGGGAATGAGGTCTTCCCGCGACCCTACGTGCCCGCGGAAAAGGGTAAAAGGAATGCGCATCGTCCTGCCACAGGGAAAAGGCATTAAGGTCGCCGCGCCCTAGGGAGGGCACGTCGACCTTGGAGGGGCCATGTGACGGTTCGGCTGTCCAGGTAAGCCACCGGCACACAGAATACGACAGTATCAACCTGTTTACCAGATACTTGCGTATTCTGGCCAGCGTCCGGAGCGACCGTCCATGCCTCCGGCCGGGCAGGTCACTTGCGCTAAGAATTGGGGCAAGCCCGCGTCACCTCGCAAGGGGCTCCGCCCATCGCGAGGAGCAAGACCACCGCGGACACGCGGGAGTCCCCGCCTATAGTAATACATCTCGCGATTCTCGTGGCTTAACCACTCCTATCAGTTAAGAGTGCGCTCTAAATTCCTCACGACGCCTCTTCACGACTAATGTGCGCCTAATATCCTAGAGAGGAACAATCGGGTATATTTTATCCCTCGAAATGGCTATAGGGCGCGAACGTCCTCAAAATTACCAACGCTGTCACCCCACCATCGGAGTGTTCCTCGGCGGCGTGATTCCCCACCTAGTCCTCCGGATCCGGAAGAGAAATGGAATTTCTCCTGACGGGCCTGGGGCTATTTAAAGGCGTGCACGAGCCGGAGCGGCACTCTATCGCAAATTACTCATCATATTACGGGGAGTCACCGTCATCCGAAACCTCGGATCACCGGATGGAGGCCTTGCGGCCGTAGCCCTGGTCCCATCCTAGAACGACCTCAGCTTCGGGTTAGATACTCTATTTCCTTGGGAAGCCCCAGCATTGCGCTGGAAGTCCGACCTCGGAAATAGAGTCGTCGTGGTGATTGCTAGTCAGGGAATACTTAATAACATCTGATCGATCGCCATTAGGACGATCGATCGCCATACTACGCTTTTCTCGCACAAAGACTCGGAGTGTGCAGTCTGTGAAGTGCCGATCGCGCTTCGCTGCACACGAGGAACTTCTATAACCAGCTTCACTGGTTCTTGGTCCTCCTCGCCTGGCACCGAGGAGGCCAGCCGTCCCTTCCGGACGGCCCCGCTATGCGCTCTCGGAGAGAACAATTCTTCTTCGAGCTCGCGCATTATTATAACGCTAGAATCTCTAGCGCGTGAGCGACACGGCGTGTAAATCGATTCGAATTCGAAAAAAATTCAAATGAGAACTATGTAGAGAAAGTAATTTGCTACCAAAAAGTCTTATAAGCCGAGCCCGTAAATTCAACTCTTTCTCAGCTATAGGTGGATGAAGTAAAATAAATAGATTTGTTTTTGTTTAAAAAAAATCTATTTATTTTACTTCATCCACCTATAGCTGAGAAAGAGTTGAATTTTCGGGCTCGGCTTATAAGACTTTTTTGTAGAAAATTACTTTCTCTGCAAAGTTCTCATCTGAATTTTTTTCGATATATCTAATAGCTTAGGCGTTACAGCCGTTTGAATAGATATTTTGCACAGTATTCACTTGAAATAATGATGCCGCTGAAACGGTTGAATTTACGGCCACGGCTCAATGAACTTTATTGTGGAGTATCATATTTCCTATGAGAACCCACTTGGAAAATATCGCGATATCAAAATTCGCGGAATGGTAATACTAATAATGAGAAAAACATTTTTTTCAATGTTAATGAAATGGGAAACCTTCAATTTTGATTCGCGACCTCTAAATATTTTTTGACAACACCCCCCTTTCACGAAACTTCGTTTTTGGGTACCGACTAAAGGTTTTCGGGCACGATGGGTCAAAAAAAAAGTTGTCCTGAAACGAATCACCCTAATATATATATATATATATTTTAACGGTTCGGCTGTACAGGTAGGCTACCGTCACATGCTATACGCTAGTATTACCCCAATTTGAGATAATCGCGTGATCTGACCAGCGGCCAGAGCAACCGGCCATGCCGCCGGCGGGGCAGGACACTTGCACGAAGCACACGGGGCGAGCCCGCGACACCTCGCAAGGAGCTCCGCCCATCGCGAGGAGCAGGACCTCGTGCCTTGTCCACTCCTATCCGATAAGAGTGCGCCCCAAATTCATCACGTCGCCTCCTCACACCTAATGTGCGCCTAATATCAAACTGAGGAGGCATCTGTACCAGTGCCAACCGGAATTATCGCCATAAAATCGACTCAGAGTAGAATCAACGGGCTATCGCATTCTCGTTACAGAAGCGATCCCGTAACCGGCCATACGCGTATACGACGACGCTCGTGGACTGATCGAGTGCGAGCGAGACGGAGAGTGTGAGAGAGAGAGGGTGAGAGAGAGAGAGAGTGAGAGAGATCGCGCCTCAGAACAGCGTGCGCACAGAGACCTCGCACGTATTCTTCCTATCCCTGTCGCTCCAACAAAGACAGCGCTTCTCGCCGCCCGATCCTGGTTCCCGTAAACGTTGCTACTAACCACATAACAGACTAATTCTCTCCAAATCTTTTCATTGACAATTTTATTTGTTCATCCACCTAAAACTAACTCATACGACAATCCACCACATCAAATGCCAATGATGACGGATTGAGATAGGCGTCTTTGAGACCCTCAAACTACTGAGGCATTTCCCAAAACCATCTCAAAATCCTGCCCATCATTCCCGGCTCATAACACGTACATCGCCCTTCAGGAGGCTACGGGAATCCCACATCATCCAACGGCGAATATTCGCCGCTTAACATCTGTTTTCCCGAAAACCGCGTGAACGACGGTCCGAAAACGAAATAAAACTTTCGTGAAAATCACGAAACGTTACAATATATATATTGTAACGGGTCGGAATCCGTCACAATTAATTTTATTTGTTCGGGACTCGATCAGAGAAGAAATTAGTTGATACTCTTTGTTTTGGAGGTATTTGGTAATAAAATGTCCCTTATTCAGGATTTTGACTCGATATAAAAATAATTCTGGTGTACAAATGTGGTGTGTCGCTTGTGTCGCTAGAGCGTATTTTGTGTGTTTCAATGTGTCGCTGGAGTGTGTTTTGTGTGTTTTAATGTGTCGCCGGAGTGTGTTTTGTGTGTCTTAATGTGTCGCCGGAGTGTGTTTTGTGTGTTTTGTGTGTTTTAATGTGTCGCTGGAGTGTGTTTTGTGTGTCTTAATGTGTCGCTGGAGTGTGTTTTGTGTGTTTTAATGTGTCGCTGGAGTGTGTTTTGTGTGTTTTAATGTGTCGCTGGAGTGTGTTTTGTGTGTCTTAATGTGTCGCTGGAGTGTGTTTTGTGTGTCTTAATGTGTCGCTGGAGTGTGTTTTATGTGTTTTAATGTGTCGCGTCTCGGTCGGTACAATACTCGAATAGCGGACTCGCTCGGTGGGTAAGTGTGTTGGAACGCGATCGCTTTACCATGGGTCGATGATTTTCTTCCCCTTCTCTTACACGTATTGGCGCTCGCGGCGTGCTTGAGTTACAGCGCGCTCTCGCCTACGGCGCGCGGAGTCTAGAGAGCGCCTTTCCCTAGGTTACGCGTGGCGCTGTCTGTCGCGGTCCACTTTCCCTAGCGGTATCGATCGCAGCGCGCTTGATCTTAATACGGCGCGCTACCCCCTCTCTCCCTACTGTCGCTCGTTGCGCGCGGTGCCGAGCGCGCTCTCGTGCTAACCGCCCTCCCTGAGTCCCCCCACTCTATCGAGTCCCGACGCGGTGGATCGCGACGCGCTTTCGACTAACGCGCTACCGTGCGCTTTCTTGTAATTACTCCCCGTGAGTGTAATCGATTATCGCGCGTCGGTAATCGATTACTCTAACCGTGTTTAACGCCGTCGGATGGCGCCACGTGCCCGCTTATGATGATATTACCGCTTGTTACGTATATTGTGTCGGTGTGGTGTTTGAATTTCGTGATGCCTCCTTGACCTTCGGGTTCTCCTGATATTTTCGGGAGCCCTTGCAGATATTTTGCGTTTTACAGGTGTATGTAAGTGTATGTGTATCGTCGCCTGGTATTTCGTGTACCTCCTCGCACTTTATATTCTCCTAATACTAATTGTCTATTTAGCCTTTCGTAATTTATTCCTCCTTCGATTAATCTTAATGTTTTTAGTACTCTTTTTTCTTATTCTTCTCCCAGTTTTTTGTTTCTGTATTTATTGACTTTAAAAACTATTTCCTAACTTTTTTAAGTTTCTTAAAATTCCCCTTCTCAGCTTTCCACCCTTAACGGGGTACTTTCCTGAGCGGTACTTTTTAATCCACATAAAAAGTCAGACTTTCTTAAGGCGCCTTCTTCCTTCTCTCGTTTTTTCAATGTTTTTCCCCCTCTCAGCTTTCCACCCTTAACGGGGTACTTTCCTGAGCGGTACTTATTGATCCACGAAGAAAAAAAGAAGTGAGGTTCCTCCAACTTTCTTCCTCTTTTATACCCACAATTTATTGTTTACTTTTCCCCTTCCCTTACCAATTACCCATCATTCCCTTTATTGTTAACTTTTTTCATGTTTTAAATAACTTTATTCTTCCTTTGTTTTTTTGTTACTTTCTCTGTTTTCTTTCCAACGACTTTTCCCCTTCCCTTACTTGTTACCTGTCGTTACCTTTCTCTACTGTTTTTGTTTATTTTCTGTTTTTCTTTTTCTCTCTAACTTTTTCTACCTTAGACTGTTTTTGTTCTTTTCTGTTTTTTCTTCTCTCCCTTTTTATGCCTTTCGCTTAATGTTTCGTGACCTTCAGTTTGCCTGGGTTTTCCCGAGGTCCTTATTTCGTTACTTCCCCCTCCCCTATTTTTTGTCGACCGGTCTTTTACCGGCTGATAGGTTCTGAGGTGGGGGTATGGCGCCTGAGACGGACCTGTACGTCTCATTGTCCCCCTTTTGGATTCTTTTTTTATTTGAATTGCCTTTGCGGCATCCAAATCATGGAAGAATCAAAAACACGAACAACAAAAAAAAACTTTCCTACCTTACTAACGTCTCCGCGGCTTCTCCTTCGGTCGCGCTTATGATATTCTTACCCCCTCCCTTATTCTAGGTTTCGCTCGTATTTTTCGGTGGACCGCTGTCCTTCAGGGGTCGCTCGCAAAAATAATTGGAAACATATATTGGGTTTGTTTTGTGGGTTTATTATTTTTACAGGGAGGCCAGGCTGTTGTTATCGTCGCTGTCTGTCTCTTGTTCGTCGTCGTTGTAAAGGCCCATTGCCCTCCAAAAGCCTTCCTCCTCGCTGTCGCACTCGCTGTTGACTCTCATGGTCTCGGCGTCTTCGTTGTTGTCGTCGTCCCACCTCTCTTCGTCGGTGTTGTTGTTCTCATTGTTTGTTGCGGTGTGAGCGTAGGTTGGGGTGTTGAACTCGATGTCGTCGTCGTCCTCCTCGTCCCCCCTCCATCTCCGTATAGCCTCTCGATGGTAAAAAATGTCGCCGTGTCGACATCCCTTGCTAACTATGTCGGGTGGGTTGGGCTCCTCTATCCTTCGGGCCATTCTGGACTCGATGAACAAGTCTGTCAAACAGCGACCCTTATTTGGGCCCTCGTCTTCGAGATATAACTCGACGAGGACGAGGCCCATTGCTGAGGGCCTACCCCATATGTGGGCTGTCCAGGTGGTGTCTCGGGCAATCTCGCGAGCGTAAAAGACATCTTCTTCCGTCCATCCTACGTCCATTGGCCCCAGGATCCCGTGTGTTGCTGGGATGGCTTGGTATGGGTGGACATAGGCCATGTCGGGGGCGGTATAGCACTCCTCTAATTTGGCGTATACTGTGCTTCCCCAATCTCCCATCCACACGATGAGGTCCCCATCTTCTCTCCTGACGACTGATGCCCGGTAAAACTCTTCGACGTGGCGATACAGGATAGCCGCACCCGGAAATGCTTCTTCTTCCAGGATATGGTGGATTCCGGGTTCGTTGGGGCTCATCCTCTGCCATGCCCTGATGATCGCCGCTTCTTGACTTTCTTGCGTGTTCAGATGCAAAAAGATTTCATTTGGGCTCGTTACACCGGAGATCGTAACGCCCCTGTACGTCTTGTAAACTCGACACGTCGCGATTCTTATACATCGTTGCTCTCAGATAGTTGACTGTTGACTGATGACTTTTTCTTGATTCTTCGATGTCCTTTACCCCCTCCTCCTAATCTTCGAGCGACTTTCCGGGGTGTCATCCTTTAATATTTTCGTCCGTCACCTCGAATAAGTCGAATTCGCCGAGTTTGTTTATTTCTCGTTATGTCTTATTTCCTCGGTGTTTTTATTTCTTTTATCCTTGTCCGTTGATTGGCCCATTTCGTTTCCTTTCCGAATTTCTGCGCGTATCTGCCTTTGTCCTTCTTGTCTCATCCATCGCCGCCGTCGTAATTTTCTATTGTCTTTGTTCATGCTGCTCTTGGATTTGAAACTTTTCCGGTTCGCGGGCTCCCTTATATATGCTTTCCTGGCTTTCCGCATTGACTATTCGATCTTTGAGATAGTCGTGTGTCTTATCTTTTTCTTCTTTCTCTTTTTCCCGAGTCGCCGCCAGATAGCGTTTTAACATACTCGAGTGGAACTTCCCTCTCTCTTTTTTTGTTTTTGGGTCTTCCAGTAAATAAGTGGCTTGTCCAACACATTTTTTTATTTTATATGGTCCCTCATAGAGGGGCATGAATTTGGCAGTTTTTTGTTTTCCGGGATCCCACATTTAATGCGCGGACTAGTACCAGCTCACCGTTTTCAAAGGTTGTGGTCGTATGTGTGGCATTGAATTTTTCCGCCCTTTTTTGTCCTTTCACCCGGATTCTTTCTCGGACTAATTCAATCTTTTTTTCATAGGTTAATGCCTCTGTTTGGTCCTGTTTTAGGGCGTGGACCCATTCTCGCCATGGCCGCCGCGGTTTCTTCCTCGTTTGCAGTTCTGTTGGCGTGAATTCCGTGGTTTCGTGTTGTGTTTCATTGATGCAGTCCTGTATTATGGGTATCCATCGATACCATCCGGAGTGTTTATCGTCCAGGAATGTCCTGAAGAACCGACTTAATTCACGGTTGACTCGTTCCACGATGTTTCCTTGTGGGTGTCGAATGGAAGAAAATACTGCTTGTATGTCTTCTTCTTTCAGGCGTTCCAACCATACTTTAGATGTGAATTGGGTTCCGTGATCAAATTGGATTCGTTTCGGCTTCCCGTACTTCGGGATGTAGTCCGTGAAGATTCGGTTGATGGTTGCTGCCGTGTTCGCTTTCTTCAATGGGTACAGTTTTACGAACTTCGTGAAAGCGTCAATTGTCACCAGGATGTGTTGGACACCTCCGACTGATTTTGGCAGTGGTCCCAAAAAAATCTATCGAGATCAAGTCGTTCGGGCCGTCCGGTACAATAGTCTGCATTTTCGCGTAGTTTGTCTGTACGGCCACTTTTACCCTCTGACATCTATCGCACGTTGCGATGATCTGGCGTACCCTTTTTGCTAACCGTGGGCATGTGAAGTCCTCGGCGATCATGTGAACGATCTTTCGGGCTCCTTGGTGACCATATAGTTCATGACATTCCTTAATGAACATATCGATTAGTACTTCCGGGATTATGATTTTCCACCGGCCAAGCCTATCATACTTCTGGAGACATTCCTCGTGGATTCTGTATTTCTGCTCTTCCTCTTGCATCTCGTTTTTCTTACAATTTTCCCAAATTGCTTGTAGATTTTCCTGTTTTTCTTGAATTTGTCCAATTTTCTTGAACTGTTGTTTTACTTCTTCGGTTGGTTTTCTTGCGAGGATGGCCGTGAGAACGACTTTCCCGGGCTTGTGATGGTCTTCAGTAGCCGGGCCTATGTCTGGTCTGCTCAGTGCGTCGGCTACTTCATTTCTTTTTCCAGGACAATGTTCTACTTCAATATCGTAGTCCTGGATTAATAGTGCCCACCTTAACATTCGGTCCCCCACAAAGCGACATGTTTTCATGAAGATCAGTGCTTTATGGCCCGTGATAATTTTTACTTTGGCACCTAATAAGTAGGTCCTGAATTTGTGCAGTGCCCATATTATTGCGAACATTTCCTTCTCCGTGGTCGTATATCCGATTTCTGCTCTCTTAAGTGTCCGACTTGCAAATGAAATCACCCCTACTTCGCCCTTGCTATTTGTTTGGCTTAGTATGGCTCCGATCGCGTAATCGCTTGCGTCGGTGTACCCTTGGGTTGCGTCAGCATGTTTCAGCATTACCGTTTCAATAAAGAGTTGCTTGATTCTTACGAAGGTTTTTTCCTCTTCTTCGCCCCACTTCCACTCTCGTCCTTTTTTCAGCAGGCCCAGCAGCGGCACGGTTTCCTTTGCGTGTCTTTCGGTGAATTTGCTGTAGAAATTTATCAATCCCAAGAATCCTCGCAGTTGTTTGATATTTGATATTCCAGCGTAATTCTTGGAACTTATGGGTCCCCCCTCGTACACACACACATAATTGAAAATGATGTTCTCACTTGAAAACTTTCTCAAAAAATTTTTTCAACAAAAGTTTTTAGTTTTCAGCTGACAAATTTTTTGGCAATAAAAAAGAGTTATGTTTCCGTTTGAAAAAAACATGTCAGCCTTTGTAACGCCGCCATTTTGAATTTTGGCTCCTCAAATAAATTTTTTTCAAACGTCCCCCTTCAATCCCTAGAAGTTTTGTTCCACACAATATTTCGTCCGAGCAATATTTTTCGAGAAAATTCAGGTGTAAGATTAAAATGGGACACCCTGTATATCCCTTGGTCTGCCTAGGGTTTTTTCGTACCTTCAGCCTGCCTAGGGGGGTCGTCGGCGTCCTGACGTTTTTTCAACCTGTTTAAGTGGGGCTGAAAATCTGAAAAAAATCATGGAGTTTCTTTAAACCTTTAAGTTGAAGTATCGATCATAAAATTATAAACAATTAAATTTTTTAATATATTTTTTATCAAAAAAATAATGAAAAACGGGGTCAATGCATTTGTATACTCAAAAAATCATAACTTTAAGACAAATAAAGATATCGAAACTGCCAAAAAAGAATATTAAAGCGGAAGATTGTCGCTTTCGAGAAAAGAATGAGCCGCGTCCAATTTTTGTTAAATTAACCTTAAGTTTGGGATCTGAAAATTGGCAATAATTTAGTCGAAAATTTCGGAGTAAAAAGGCAATAAATGTGTATTAAATACAAACTAAGTAATAAAATCAATAATAACTCAATCGTTAAGTGTCACAATATGTTTTTATTGTAGAAAATAGGAAAAAAGTTTTATAAACACAAATGAAAAAAATAAATAAAATCCGTTAAGCGAGTTACACGAAGCATCCCAGGCAGAGTGTAATCCTATGATCCTCGCAAATCGGTTTTTTGCACCTAACGCAACAATAGTTCGTTTTCCGATCTTTCTCTTTTGCGCACAACGCGCATCGCTTTCTTTTGCCCATTTTCGTCGTACAGAGATTGCGATCTGAAATTTCGTTTGGAGCCAGCACTTCGTGAATGTGCGATAATAAATTTTTCTGGATTCCGGACCATTGTGCGCGCTCTTCGAGATGGGGTTTTACGAGTGAAAATGCGAGTTCTTTCAAAAACTCTCGTCTGTTTAGAGCGGTATTCTGAGGCAGAAAATTGAACAGTATGGAGGAGTTGACCCCGGCTTGGTCAAGCATCCCCAAAAACAAACGCATTGTCCATCGATCGCTCCTTTGCACGCAAGTATAATTTCCGCACAATTGGTCGAAAACATCTGTTCCGCATTTTGTCTTATTGTAGAAATCGATCATTTCTGGCTTGCCGATATCTTCGTTCTGTTTTCCGGTTTTATGCTAAAACTACCTTATTTTTCTTCGGACAAAATGATAGCAGAATGTTATTCCCGTCGTAACCATATTTTACTGTACCGACCGAAGCGTTTCTTTTGAAACATTCCGGAATCTGGCGCTTGTTTTTCCGGAGTGTACCTACCATGGTCAAGTTAATGTCTTTCTTCATCTTGTCGCAAATTTCGAGCGAAGTAAACCAGTTATGGCAAGTGATATTTTGTGCCGTATTATAAATTGGCTCACTCAATTTACGCACATAATACAACGGTACGCTTTCGCCGCGTTCTGCTGGTACTTGTCCACAATACGGTATAGCATTGTACATGTAGAATGTTCTGGCGTCATTCATGGATACAATTTTCAGTCCGTATACTGTCGGTTTTGATTTGATATAAACGCGCGCAGAAAATCGACGACGAAACCCTAACAGCTGCTCATCAATCGTCACAAATTCACTCGGCGAGTAATTCGTTTGGCAATTCGTTATGAACGAGTCCCAAATTTCGCGAATTGGCGTCAGTACGTCTGCGGTGCGTCTTTCAGCTCGTGTATTTTTATCATCGTATCTAATTCGACAGCTGATAAATTCAAACCGTTTTTGTGACATCGCCACTCTACACAATGTGACCCCGTATTTTGGCTCCCACAATTCCGACACTTTAACGCGACCACTTTTATTCACCCCCAAATAATATAGAGCTCCGATAAATGCTTTCAATTCGTTCAGTGTGACATGTCAATGGGCCGCTCTCAGATCGATGTCACCAAATCTGGCCGCATATCGATCAATTTCGGCGTTTGTATATTTCAATATTGTTTTCATAATATTACTAGTAAACAATGCGCTCCAAGAATCGAGTGGCGTTACTGATGACGTAGCTGCTCCAATAACGTGAGGTAGAATTACCGTTACGCTCGAACTGCGACCTCGAGTTTCCGG
The DNA here is from genome assembly GCA_944452715.1 of Ophion slaviceki. Classification (NCBI taxonomy): domain Eukaryota; kingdom Metazoa; phylum Arthropoda; class Insecta; order Hymenoptera; family Ichneumonidae; genus Ophion; species Ophion slaviceki. The sequence continues at coordinate 6,077,198 of OX101790.1, forward strand.
AGCCTGGAGACACCATTTTTGTTTATCTTTTCCGTAAACAAACTTTCGGCGCCTTCTATTCGATGTTGTCGGTTCCTCTCTCTCTTGTTGTTCTTCCTCGCTCTCTTCGATGTTGTCGTCAGATTCGATGTCCGAGATACTCATTTCGGAGTCCGCGCTCTCCTCATCTTCGATAGCGTCCGCTTCGCTTTCGCTCTCTTCGCCACCGAAATATACTATATCCCTGCCGGGACGGAGTTCCCGTACAACGTCCTCGGCGGATCATTGCGCCATTTTCACAAATCAACTTAAAAAAAAATTGAAAAAAATCGAATTTTTTTTTCGCGCCCAAATTTTTTGTGGCACTTTTATAGCCTCAATAAAGACTTTCAAGCGAAGAAACGAAGAAAAAAATTACTTACGGTTTTGACAACCGCCGTCTGCCTAGGGGGGTCGTTTGCATCCGGAACGAAAATCAATTGCTCCTTACAACAGCTGGGGAAGGACTAGAACAGCGCCACTTCTCAGGTCGGTCCTAGAGGGGCCTAACTTTTTTTACATAAGCCTAGCAGCACCTCCCATGAGCGGATTTAGGAGTTACACCGACATTTGATTTTCGCTCGGACGCAAACGACCCCCCTAGGCAGACTAAGGGATTTATATCACTTTTGTACCTTTTCTTTACTCTAAAACCGACTTTAAAAACCGACAGACCGTTTTTCTTCATCAACAGAGTATTAAGAAAACGCCAGGAGATTCGGAACGAAGACTAACACATAGCTGCTTATTACGAATCCATCGACTCACTCAGGTACCTAAATGAAGGCATATAAACAACAAATTTTTATATATGGAAAAAGATACACAGATGATGCGTTCGTAACATTTTTTATTAACTAGTTGGGGAATTGGGGACAATTACAACAAGAAAAAAGACAATATTTGCGAAATTGTTTGCATCAAATTTTTATTGTGTGCACAATTTGGAGAGTTTTTTTAACGACGAATTTTTTTTTCGTTATTACATTTGTTTGATAGGTTTTCTGTCTCCTTCTGAGTCTTACGTGATATACGATTGCGTAGGATAGAATTTCAGAAGCGTGTGCCGTGCAAGAAAACGTGAATGTGTACGTTTCTAGAACCTCGTCGAGGGTTAGCTCGAATTCATTTTTAAGTGATGCATATTTCGCAAACACCCCTTCAACATACTGAATAAGACGATAGAAGTAGAGATTCGCATGAATAAAACCACCATGAGACTTCATATTCGTCAACAGCGCCACTGAAGATGAATGCGACGCATGCGACCGAATGGCTTTTTCGAAGAAGTCGCAGGACTTGAATTTTCCCAAAACTTGTTTGCAGAGATAGCCTGTAATCATTATTAGTATTCTCATATTTGCACATTATATCGAAGCGTGAAAATGCAAGCAAATATTGCGAACGAGCAAGCAGACAATAACACAAGAAGCGAAATAATGAGCAGTAGAGCAGCAACGCTTTGTTAGTATCTTGCGAACCAATACTGTTTTAATTACAAGCATTACAATTATTATGCGAAAAACCTTTCGCATAATAAATAATCCAATCCAAGATAGTGGAAAGGTTAAAATAATAGTCAGGTGAATTAATCACGGCTTCAACCTCCCAATCGTCCTGCTCTAGGATTACGTCCAATTTTTGCCGTAGCGCGCGCAGGTATTTCGCACCTTTCGACTCATTTTTCTCGCCGTAGGCTGCCTTTAAGTCGCTATCAATGTCGTTGGACGTGAGTGTTCTGACGCCCTGCAGTTCCCGTATTTTGGAGGTTTTATAACGCTGTATACGGAGAACAACAAGCCGCTTGTCAGATAGGCAGATTCAAACTGTAGAACATTAATCCAAAACCATTAAATAGGCAAATCAACTATGTTCATCGGATTACTGCTCGCGACTTCCATTTCCATGGCTCCAGTGCCCGAATCCACTGATTCGGAATTACGCATTCGAGGACCAGCAATCTGTGGTATGCCATGGCCGAAAAAAGGAAATCCAGCGGTCTGCCCACATTTATTTTCCTTGTCGCCGTCGTCATCAGATTTCGTCGGAATGGCTGCTGCACTCAACTTCGGATGCTTGAAGGGAGTCTGTGATAAAAAATAAGAACAATGTTTGTAATTCTTTTAGGTTACAAATAACATTTCTATAGTAAAACAATGCAAGAAAGATATACAAGCAAAATTTATACCGAGAGCGTGAAAGAGAGAGTGAGAGAGAAGTGGTGGAATAGAAAAATATAAGTAAAGCGGAGTGTATGAAAAAAAACTTGGAAGATAAGATGAATGGAGATGAGCAAGCGGACAACAGTAGTATAGCTATGAGAGTTCTAACGCAGGTACTCTGAGGGGGGGTGCGGGGCGGGGGGTTCACGCGGGGCGGGGTATGACGTCACGCGGGGAGGGAGACTCGGCGGAGAGGCTGACGTCACGCGGGAAGGGAGAAGTCGTTGGAGCGGAGGAGGGGGTATATATCGATTATCGATTAATTGATCATCGATTATTGATCTTTATATATTTAAAATTTATTGTTGATTTATTTTTATCTTATGTTGTTTACTTCATGGATTTTATTATTTAGCGGCTGTCGCCCGAGAGCCAAGTTGGTTGACCCGTGTCGCTGAGAGAAGCGATTGGATTACACGTATGCATGAGAGAGAGCGAGAATGTGAGATGGAGCGACCGCATCGCATGCATATGAGATAGAGCGAGATATACATTTACCTTTAGACATTCAAAGACTAAAGCAGTTGGGTTTGTTTGGGTGAGATCCCAAACAAACCCAAACAAACCCACGAACGTCTTTCAACATCTATTGAACGTCTTCGAACATCTATTGTACGCTTTCGAACGTCTTACGAACGTCTCTTCAACGTCTCACGAACGTCTCATGAACGTCTCTTGAACGTCTCACGAACGTCTCCAAACGTCTCCGAACGTCGTCCGAACGTCTCACGAAAGTCTCTTGAACGTCTCACGAACGTCTCCGAACGTCTCACGAACGTCTCCGAACGTCTCACGAACGTCTCTTGAACGTCTCACGAACGTCTCCGAACGTCTCACGAACGTCTCCGAACGTCTCACGCCCGTCTCCGAACGTCTCACGCCCGTCTCCGAACGTCTCACGAACGTCTCTTGAACGTCTCACGAACGTCTCCGAACGTCTCTTAAACGTCTCACGAACGTCTCCGAACGTCTTACGAACGTCTCATGAACGTCTCACGAACGTCTCCGAACGTCTCACGAACGTCTCACGAACGTCTCACGAACGTCTCCGAACGTCTCACGAACGTCTCACGAACGTCTCACGTACGTCTCACGAACGTCTCTTGAACGTCTCCGAACGTGTCACGAACGTCTCATGAACGTCTCCGAACGTCTCCGAAGGTCTCATGAACGTCTCACGAACGTCTCACGTACGTCTCTCGAACGTATGAGAGCAATATTTTATACAATTGTGTAATCTCATAACAGATAATGTAACAAAGAAAGGGGTGAGGGGAATTAAAAAATCACATAATGTCACATTTCGTTTATTTGCATGAATCTTTATGATTCAACCACCAATTAAACATTTTAAATACATTTTGTAATGCACAATTTGTTTCATGTTTTTCGCATCGTAGACTATAGCTTACGCCTAATTTACTTAAGGTATCCATATCGCAAAGTCCACGTCCAACGTTTCAATAACTAGATCATTTTTCATATTTAATATATCAGCTAGCCATTCTCGTTTTTCATGGCCGTCAACATATACGATAGGATACATATCGTCTTCCGTTGGGCCCACAACTGCAGCCGTTATTAAACCTTGAGCCATGCTATATGGAACGTTTCCATAGGCCCACTTTAGACCATGATGATTCCGAATCAGCCATGACGCTTCGTATCTCTCAGATTTTGTGAGAAGTCTCCATGGTATGATACTCGCGAAAATGTGATGAGAGAGCACACATTCCGCTCTCAGAATCGCTACTTCCTTCACGACAAAGTTTCTCCCAACCATGAATCCTTGTAGATCGACAAATGTAGGTACAGACATAACGAAGATGTATTGGCTCGATCAAGTCGATAGCAAGATCAATTGATGATTGACGTCAATATTTAAGAAACTCGTCTTTAAATTATTTATTTATCGAGCGGGGGTTACTTGCTAATCTATACAATTTTACGAACCATGTTTGTCAATGGACAATATTCAACAACGCGATCGCGCAAGATCAAACAATAGGCAGTAGTATTTGGTGGCAAATCTTCCTTACATTCAAACTCTATTCGCACGTCCACGGTAGCATTTTTTACAGACTCGTTCTGACGCGAGCAATCGATAACCGTGAGAGGGCCGTTATATTGAAATTTTGCGATAGTGAGCAAAGAATTATCACTATTACAGCCGTAATAAGATTTACGGAATCGAGAGTACATATTGAACAAAATGGCGAATGTGTTTTTGTCAAAGTCCAAATTCAAATCATCGTAAGGATAGGATTCCGAGTTGAGATAAAGTTTAACATTGGCGAGCTTGCAGTCGTCGAATAGTGTAATGTCCTTTGCCATAGAATTTTTTTGTGCCAGTGTGCAGCGCAAATATTACATATCTTGGTTTCTCTAGCTGGGAGGCAGCTTTCACAGTCCATGAGTGTTTCGTTGTACATTGAAGCAGTGGATACCCGTATAGATCCCAAGAGCGAAAGCTCATATTCAAGTATCGCCCACTCTCCAATGTTCGAAGTAATGAAAATTTAGTTATCTCATTTAATATTACGTGAGGCATACGCCATTGTATTTTGAGCAATTCAACTTCTGCTTCTACTAATGGATGCTGACTGAATACGCAATTGTTATCATTGCGAGAACGTATCAGAATTAGCTCATGACGAGCATTGATAACAACGCGCTTGTAATCTTCACAGAATCGTAGCAATATGTTGAGAGGTACACAAAAATTGAAGTATTTTCCCCCATTATTATGTGTTACATCCCACGCAGCATTTTTTAAAGTATGACTCCTCTCAAGGCTTAGAGAGATGTAGTTTTTAATCGTGGTTGTTATTCCAACGTTTCGATTGCGATCAATCTCCACACTATCGAGCTCATATCGAACTTCATCAAACATGAATGCAACGCAATTGTTTCCCAATACTACTATTGCTTGATCATCAGGTTTTTTAAGCACCGTGAACTTTCCTTCAACGTAGAGAAAACTTTCAGATGGTAGGGTGTACAAATCTTGGTGTTGTATAGGAATTCGTATTTCATCACTGTGTCCAAACGTTGAGTTGGCATACGGATTGTACGTATGAGTCTCAATTTTGATGATACGATCGTCAAAGATTGGCTCCCCACTGATATTCAAAACGTCAGTCATTCTTTTGCCTCAAGTATGTCGTACAATAAATCCCAGAGATTCCAAAAATTCACGACTCGCTGCACTGAGTTTCTTCTTTGCGGGTAATTTAACACTCAATGCCGCTTGTCTTCTTGCAAGAGTATTATCGTGTGGGATCGTATTATCTCGCGTAGAAATATTGTCTTTGGCGTATTCCGTGTCGTACAGAACGAGCATCACAAGCGTCGCTTTCGTATGTGCAATCTCACCGTAATTTCTTCTCCTCGAAAATCGAGTAGTTTTCCCTTTTGATTCGCGATACGTATTGTTAGATCCGTAATGCTCCGCACAACGATCGGAAGATAAATGATTTGCGCAGGCGTTTCCGATATCTTATATCCTGGTGGTACGCTCGGCGAAAATTCATGTATCGTGTGTACACGCCCGCCATTGCAGTACGCACCAGTGGTGACACTACATTCTATGCGGATAATGTTGACATTCATTTTGTTTATCGGTACATCAGATTCCTGCCATTTCCAGGGATGCAGTATTCGATTTGATGAAAATCCCAACAGGGATCCTACGTTGTCGGGTTTAGTGAAATTTATTCTGTACGCACATTTGATTTCGCTCTTTGGTGTATTATGATTAGCGCGTAGCACGATTGGGTATTCGCCATGTTCATCGAGGTCATCGTTATCAACCTTTCGAGGAACAATTTCATTTTCAACATCATCACCGCTATCAACACCTTTGAGTAAAATTGCACGATTCAGATACGCATTTATGGCTCTCAGTTCATACGATCCTTCAGGGATTATAATTTCCTTGTCATCATTGTCAAAGTAAAATTTGTTGTTTGATGAATTCACATTTGGTATTGTGTGATAAGTTTCGAAATCCGTCAAACCGAGCTCATAACAGTCATCATTGAAATCTATGGCGGGAAAATAATTTGCGGTTAGAAGGCTACTCTTGCCGGTCAACGTAAGCGTCAGTGACATGTTTCCCTCGAATACTGAGTTGATTGACACATTGTCACGGCTTAAATACATATTGATCATCGACGTTTTGGAGAAATTGCAAGCACAATTGCCCGCAAATACTCTGATTATAATTCTGATAAGATGTTCGATTGTATTGTATTTTTGTGGTATTTGGTCCAAAATATCGCACCAACTCCTTGGGCGGTCGAAGATTTCCAAAACTATCAAAATATATTATATAACTATTATATTATATGCGTACCGGGGCCATCGGCATCATCCAAATTTACTATACCGCTCTCATGTAGTTTTACGCCACCGTAAACTGGTAAATTATTGTGCATGAAGACCCCTCTGAAGAATGGTTTGCGCATGCGCCTGGCTAAGCATTCCAATTGTACATTAGTTGTTACACCCATGGGCATTTTCACCGTGTTTTGGCGTTTTTGTTTCTTAGTTGAACATCCTTGTCCACGCTTGTAGGGAGCGAGATAGAGCCTATAGCCTTCTATAGCTCGATTATGACGTTGTATTTCTTCAAGTTGACGTTGCGCCGCTTTGCTATCATTCACAGCCTTTGCTATCCCAGCTGCCCGACCAGCCAGTGAACCAAGAACTCCCAGTAATGATAACATTGGCAAAATTCCGCCACGCTTTGCTATCGGCAGTATTCTCTTCTTAACGGGTTTTCTTTTCTTTGTCGATGAGTTCTTTGTCTTCATTTCCATGCCGAATTTCGTTTTTGCTTTCACAGCTGCCCAAACAGCGGTCACTGCTGTTTTCTCGCCAAAAGTCGAATCTCTCGCAGTAACACGTTTTCGTGCCGTTGTTGCAAGTATATTATTTGCAACGTGTCTTTCGCCTAAATGAGTGCTTCGAGAATAGGCTATATCGTGGTCGCGACAAGCGGCATCCAATGGATTTATACCACGATCACCCCGTGTCAATCTCTGCTCTAACTGAGTGCCTGGTCCACAAAATTGGTATCCGGGAATATGTAACTCGATCGGAAGTGCATTTATTGCACGATTTAACAAACCGTTGCCTTTTCTCTTTGACATTCGGCACAATTATTTATAAACGGTGCTGGACCGTCAATGTGTATTAGCTGTCCCGGTAAATTCCAATGGCGCGTGCATCGGCGATATTGCTGCACTTCCGAATCAGCCTTTATATTTTCGGGAAGCCTCTCCCACAAAATGTCAACGAAGTGATGAAAATTTTGTAACAAAACAATTTTTGGAATAAACTGTAATTGATGAGCCGTAAAGCGGAGAATACTGCAATCGTCCGATAGGTACAAAAGCATTCTCAATACTGAGCGGATTTGGCTCGGTGCACTCCTATAAATACTCCTCACATGACGCATTTTGGGCGAATATGTGTTTGGATTCGAGAGAGAAAACATGCGTTTCGTGCAACAAGCGACGGTGATTCAAGTGACCAATTTCGACGATAGAGTAATGGAGGGCCAACAAGTACGCAAGCATGGAGACATGCTGCCACTTACGATACGCAGCATTATTTGCGGTCCTTCAATTTGTGGGAAAACCAATGTTTTGTTAAGTTTAATAGAAAGTCCAAATGGTGTACGTTTTGAAAACATATATGTATACTCGAAATCGCTTCAACAGCCAAAATATCAATATTTGGAAAATCTGCTGACATCGATTAACGAAAGTGGCTATTTTAAATTCTCAAATAATAGTGATGTTATCCCACCGCACGAAGCGCTTCCGAACTCCATTTTTATTTTCGATGACGTAGCATGTGACAAGCAAAATACAGTAAGAGAGTACTTTGCGATGGGCAGACACTCGAGCGTTCATTGTTTCTACCTTTGCCAAACATATGCCAAGGTTCCCAAGCATCTTATACGCGACAATGTGAATCTGCTTATTTTATTTAAACAAGATCGTACAAACTTGAAACATGTTTACAATGAACATGTAAATACGGACATGTCGTATGAAGATTTTCTGGTGTTATGTCAAAAATGTTGGCATCACAAATATGGCTTCATGGTGATTGACAAAGATAGCTCATTGTCCGGTGGTCGATATAGAAATGGATTTAACGAGTTTGCAATACCGTAATGTAGTCAGTCGGCATTGAGACATCAGCTGTGCAACGACCGACAATTTCGTGTGGGCATGATGACGACAATTGATACTGATGAAAAGATTGCGAGGGAAATTGCGAAAACAAGCGACTCAATACGCAAAAAATATCAAGCTTTGAAGACTGGAAAAGTGGAAGAAGATCTTGCATTGGAGAGACACTTCAAGCCAATCACCGAACCTCTCAAGCAGATTGTTGAGCAATCAGCTGCTGTTGAATCTCTTGGGCCGGAAATTGAATCGTTGAGTATGTCGGAAGCAAAGGACCTAGAGAAGGATGTGAAACAAGGAACAAAGCACACACGTTCGTTATTTCAAGATTCGCTGGTAACTTCTACACCGAATCAGTTGAAACGGAAGCGACGAAAGGAATCTCTGGATGATACGTCGATGGCTGCTGTACCCTTGCAATCAGCCACCATTGTTGAAGAAGACGTTTTTGAGACTACGCCCGAATCATTCGTGTCTACAGTTCAACGTCAATTACAAACGGCCGAAGGTCAAAATACATTGCGCGAACATTTCGGTCCACTCGGTCAACAATATATTTCATCTATTCTTTCACAAGACAAACATTCCAGCATGGATAGCGTGTATGGCGTCAAATTTACCAATGAAGGAATGATGTTAGGCGATAAGCGTTTCGATGTGGATAATGATGATAATATATTCATCGATGGCATAAAATACTTGGGAACCCCAGGACTCTATGAGCTAATCTTCAAGAGAATTCCTGACGATGCAATATACACCGAGGAAGACAAAAACAAATATAAAAGTATATTGTTGGCAACAAATATACTTTTATCGACGTGGTAGCAATATACTCAATCCTGTATTGGGTAACAAAGGCTTCAAGTATAAATATATAATTGGACCATTAACTTTCGACCGAAAAACTGGAAGAGGTATAGAAATACCGCTCGCCATGACGTTAAATAACAACAAAATCGATTACGTGCATTGGAATGATCCCAATGAGTTGGTCGATCGTTTGCGCTTGTTGGAAGCTTCACGACACGCGGGTAACAACGCTCACGACACTGAGATAATGTCGATTATTGAGGAACTTCGCGAAGCGGGTCTCATTATAAATTAACCTATGCATCGATGATAATGATCATTCCTTCATCGCCATTGATACCGAGATGTCGATCAATAAATTCGGATCATCGCTTGGAGCGCAGGATAATTCATACTATCAGTGGACTGGGCTAATGAGAAATTATACACGTGATAATGCTCTCTGTCTAACCTCTAGTGGCTTCGATGCAAGATCACGTAAAATACGATGCGTAGCCCTACCTGAAGGGAATTACGATGCTGCTAATAAACTTTACGTGGAAATGAAAATCAAGCTGTTAACAGAACGCCTGGATGAATTTGAGAAGAAATTCATCGTACTAGAGGATACGCTTCGAATAACTATGAACGATACGTCTAAAACGATTCAGTATGTAACCGACGCTGTAGCTGACACAACGCAGGAAGATTTGTAAAAATCGTCTGGTCAAACACACGATATGCTCGGAGAAGAAAAAACGTCTGAAGAAAAGCAGCTCGTGGAGGAATTACATGCACCAGCAAGAAAAAACTTTCTGCGAAGACGCGTCATCGTACGTGGGTATGATGATTTGTGGCAGGCTGACGTAGTCGAAATGCGGCCGTATTCGCGTTTCAACAAAGTCTACAATTACATCCTCACCGTCATCGATGTGTTGAGCAAGTATGCATGGGCCGTACCCTTGAAAAGTAAAACTGGCAACGAAATGGGTACAACGATCGCGAAAATCATACACGATCATGGCAGACATCCGAAAAATCTTCAGACCGACAAAGGAAGAGAATTTTACAATGTAAACGTGCAACGACTCATGGAGAAATACAACATCAATCATTATTCGATGTATTCTATTATGAAGGCCTCGGTCGTCGAACGATTCAATCGCACTCTCAAAAATAATATGTGGAAAATGTTTACACTCAATGGTAATTACAAGTCGATCGATGCGTTACCGCAACTCGTTATGAAGTACAATGCTCGAAAGCATCGTACGATTGGCATGAGGCCAGTCGACGTTACTCCTGCGATCGCGGAGAAACTCTTAACCACCGTATACAGCAATGTAAAAATTGCGGCTCCTGCAAGATTCAAAGTCAATGATTTTGTGCGCGTAAGCAAATTCAAGACAATATTTGAAAAAGGTTTCACACCAAATTGGACCACCGAAGTGTTTAAAATCGTCAAGGTGCAACAAACTTATCCTGTAACGTACCTAGTCGAGGACTCAAGTGGAAATCCAATAGCCGGAGGATTCTACGAATACGAACTGCAACGTGTTGCCAATCCAAACATATATCTCGTGGAGAAGATAATACGCAAAAAGGGCAATGATGTTTATGTTAAATGGTTGGGGTTGGATAAATCTCAAAACTCGTGGATACACAAAAATAACATATTGTAATAACTTTTATAAAGTATATGAAAAATTCAATAAAGTTTATTTACAATAGGCATACCATTTTATTTATGTATACATTCACCATTCCTTATAAAAATAAATGATTATATCCTGTAAACATTAACATACTCGCATTATATATAACTTGAATATTTTCCAATATATATCAAATTTACATTACTACATTCATTATATCTATCCATTTTTATTTTATAACAATATATACAATGTAGCCTAACAAACACATTTACAATGCTATTTTATAATGACCCCAGGGTAGAGTGTCCGTACTTTTCGGCACGATATACTGCTTGTCATGGTGTGGACTTAGAGCAATTTTTGACTTTGAAATAGTGTAAACTTCGTGCAGCTTCGATCTTATGCAAGACTGTTGACGAGTTATCTCAATTTCTTCCCGTAAACAGCGAGTGTACTCATTGAAATTTATTGTTCGCGCGACGACATTACTTTTCACTCCTTTCACCTTTTTCGTGTCTTTTTTACCATCGACTCGCAAAGCGTACATTTTTGATCGCAATCCCACAAATTCCGTCATTACCATACCATTATTTTCATCTTTCATGAGACCGGGCAATTTCTTGTTGACTAACGGTAAACCGTACACGTTTTCCATCGGGTAATCGCTCGTATCAAATTTGTCAATGTTACGCTTCATATCGTCGTAAACGTCGTCAGACTTGATGTGGTATATGAGACTATCGGTGTGGGTATACATGACCTTGCAGTTTTGCTGATACAGCGGAATCATGAATTCGTGGTGAAACTCATATAAACATGTTTTCGAAATGTTGAGTATACACATACCCACATAAATCGGTTTGTTAAATTTTACCTCCAGATTTCGCAATTCGACGGCAATAAGATTTTCCGAAAAGATACTTCGACTGTGAAAATTTGGTTTAGCGATCATTGCCTCTGCCCCATACCGTCCCTCGCACTTTGTTACCAGTTTCACGTCTACACGGTTTCGCACATTTTCTATCGTTTTACCAAATACTGCATTGTTCATTAATTTATACAAATTTTTCTCGAAATCATTTGTAGCACGTGTGCGAAACTGTGTGTTCAATTCGATGTATGAACGAAACCAGGGGGATTGAGTGAATTTCAAAATTCGGTGCATTTTCGCTACTTTCAGTCCATGGTGCATACACTGCTGCAAATTACGATAGTGTATCACGTAACGCTTCTTATCACATACGGTTGCGAGCAATTTCTCTTGGCGCTTGCCAGGTGGTTTGTCGCGTGTCGGACAAAATGGAAGGTCACTGTGCGAATCATGCAAACGTTGCGGATATTCGAGATCGACTTCGAGAACGTAGCCTACAGGCGAATCTAGCGCTATGGATAATACGTCAAAATTCGATGTGTCGTCGATCCATTGAAAATCAGCATAAGGCAAAGGTTGACAAATTGCCCATCCATACAAGTTGTTCACATCGAAGTACATCAGGTATGATGATGATTTCAATGGATCGTACGATTGCATGTACTTGTTATTAGCATGTGCATATCTGTTTGAACATTGGCTTAAACCTCCGCGTATACCTCGCTCGATGAATAAAATCATGTCGATGTCGGTCAATAATTCAAATGTAATGTGCGTATATTTCAACATGGCGTCCCAAGTATATCCGGGAAGAGTGTAATACACGTATCACGGAAATTTTCGAAAATATTTGCTAATAACAAGACATTCGTCTTCAAATACAAATCGCTATATTCACCAAGCGTTTGAATGGAAAACCGCTCCCAGACATTCTCAGCGTGAACGTACTCGCTCGCGCTGATCGTTTCCCCGGTCAAGGAACTGTAAAATGAGTCGCGCGGCGGCAAATACGTGTCTTCCAATCTGCTGACATGGTCAATGTATTCGTACGGGAATACACCTTTTCGTGGTAATAATTTTAAATCATGCGTCGGTAGGCCATCAAATTGTGAGCGTAAAATTTTCAGTTTGTCGGTCGTTAAAAATGATGCCAATTTCTCAAGACTTGTGGTTAGAAATTTATATGAATCAATGAAGCGTAATTTAATTTGGTTTTTTGTTTCTTCGGTAGTAGTTTGAACAGTTTTCGTGAACGAAATATATTTTTCTTTTGTTATTGGAAGCACGCTTTTCCTTCGAAGGCGGTGGCTACTTCTTTGATTATAAAATGCGCATCATAGCCAGACAAATTGTGAAAAACTACCGGGATGAAAAATGATTGTTTGAAATTTAGATTGCAATTCGAATGGGCGGGGCCTCTGTAACGCCCAGTTAAATGACAATGATCGCGAACTCGTGAATCGGTTTGTGCAAAATCTTCTTCACATATGTGACACTTAATCGCGCTTTGAAATTTAAGCTCCTCGTCGGATGTTAACTGTACCATGGGGATATTTGAAGATAAAATATCTTTTACATGCAAAGCTGCATTTTTTAGTTCTTCGACGAACCATGCAATGCCATCGCTACTACGGTGCGATTCATATCTGCATAACGATTGATCGTATGAACAATGTACGTAGTATGCGATACTAGAAACCTCGTGGTGTTGGTACATGTTTTGTTCATTCGTTTTCGCAAGAACGCACTCAAGATCGGCGTACATTACGAATCGAAGTCGCTCCTTATGATTGAAGTTTTTAAAAGTGAGCCACTTGTTCGCATCGTTCGGTAGATGGACGGCACAGTCGTTGATCTGGCCACAGTCCACAATGTGCCCTTGCAATTTTTGCTCCGAATGAAAGTAGTGTAGACATCTGCGAAAATAAACAAAAAATCAGTTTCGAACTAATTATTTTGATACATTAAATCATATCAAATCTACGTACCTATCACAGATATATTTCTGTCCATAGTGTTTAAATAACTGTGAGCTGACGAGCCTTGATAAATTCTTGATCCATGCGAAATGTCCAACGATGTTTTGCTGCGGATCTTCCACGTAGAGCAAATTGACATGCTTTTCTCTCTTTCGCTCACTCACGCGAATTGGAAGAGTGCTGTCGTTCTCAATGGTGTATACATTGATTGAAATGTCATTACGAATTTCAAAATTTTTAATTTTCTTCATAGTCATTGGAAACTCAATGTCTTGAACATTTAGCACTGTCGAGTAGTGTGGGTATGAAGGTTCACGCGCACTGTCACGTTGGGCTGGATAAAGAGCAGCGACTACGGACCATGCGAAACATGCTTGATCACTCGATTTCACATTGACAACTGCTCTTTTTAGCATTATCGACCGCGATAACATTATGTGGCATCCCGCACGCATTGGATTATATTTATTTATATTCATAGTCAAGTTATATATTCGTGACAATGCCCACCCGCTGTCACGTTCCTGAAACTCTTCGAGTGATGTCAAAATGCGCTCAATAACTCTTTGATCGTACCACTCGCGTAAATCAGACGTATTGGAAAGTTCATAGTTTTTAGTATTAATGCTTTTATTTGCACGCTTGTCACCCGCCACAAATTCGCCGTTAAAAACGGTATTAATTTTCACATTACCATGATTGTTGATAATGGTTTGAACGCGTGAAAGTACGACATCATTAGCGTCTTTGAGAAATTGTTGAGGTTCGATGTGGTTGTGATTTATGACTACACCAGTCAAGATACGACCCGCGAATGCCGTATCGATTTCTCGCCATATGAATCCATGATTGTCATGTCCAGCACCCGTGTGTATGAAACGCTGACGCACGGAATTCTTGAAGCCTTCAAGTCGCGCAATTTGGGCTACCAACGATTGACGATTTCCGATCGATAATCGCGGTCGTTTAATTCGACTTTGTTCTTCTAACGACTCGATATACTCGTCACATCGTTGTTCCCACACAATGTGCTCTTCGACCGAACTAATTTGAGCCCCACGTTCAAGAGACGTTCAAGAGACTTTCGTGAGACGTTCGGAAGACATTCGGAGACGTTTGGAGACGTTCGTGAGACGTTCAAGAGACGTTCATGAGACGTTCGTGAGACGTTCAAGAGACGTTCGTGAGACGTTCAAGAGACGTTCGTGAGACGTTCGAAAGCGTTCGTGAGACGTTCGAAAGCGTTCAATAGATGTTCGAAGACGTTCAATAGATGTTGGAAGACGTTCGTGGGTTTGTTTGGGATCTCACCCAAATAAACCCAACTGCTTTAGTCGTTGAATGTCTAAAGGTAAATGTATATCTCGCTCTATCTCACATGCATGCGATGCGGTCGCTCCATCTCACATTCTCGCTCTCTCTCATGCATACGTGTAATCCGATCGCTTCTCTCAGCGACACGGGTCAACCAACTTGGCTCTCGGGCGACAGCCGCTAAATAATAAAATCCATGAAGTAAACAACATAAGACAAAAATAAATCAACAATAAATTTTAAATATATAAAGATCAATAATCGATGATCAATTAATCGATAATCGATATATACCCCCCTCCTCCGCTCCAACGAATTCTCCCTTCCCGCGTGACGTCAGCCTCTCCGCCGAGTCCCCCTCCCCGCGTGACGTCATACCCCGCCCCGCGTGAACCCCCCGCCCCGCACCCCCCCCCCCAGAGGACCTGCGTTAGAACTCTCATAGCTAAACTACTGTAAAACTAGAATCATTTACTCAAGGGCGACAGAGAACGGGAAGGAAAAGAGAAGTCCGAACTAACAGAGAATTGGCAAAAAAGCTCTTGTCGGTGATGGCATATGAAAGACCGAAGCAAAATGGAGCGGACAGTTCGATGAAGGGCAAGAAGCAATTGGGGAAACGAATCGATCAAATATAGCCAAAAAAGGAACAACAAACAAAATAGTGAGCGTGTGCGATGAAGAAATTTGAATGGACGATCCAGCGTGAAGGAGGTAGAGAACGTGAGAGAAAAAGTACATAATCAGAGAACGTACCTTTGCAATGATCTCTCCATTTGAACCATATTTAATCCAATCGCGCAGTATGCATTGGGCTTTGAAATGCTTTTCGCATACAACGTGCGTAAGCCGCCACTGTTTATGCCCAGGAATTGCGGCTTCGCATTTTTGAAGAGATCTTTATCTTTTGGCACACGAAACACCGATCGTTTTATTTTTTCACTTTTATCACCCGTCTTACATCCAGGTACAATGCACGATGTCGGCATGATGAGCAAATATATTTAAAAAGGTAGCTGCTCATGCACGCAGTAACGGAGGAGAATAGGTTATGTATATTACCCGCCCTCGGGCACTTATTTCGTACAGCGCCAAGTAGTGGCAGCATTGGGAAATAAAAAAAATTATTTAGCGCACCTTCCCCCACCACCGTAAATTTCAAGGAGTTTCCAGACCTGTATATACGACCGTGGTTAACAGGCAGCCTAAGTGAAATGATACGCCGAACGGAAAATCATCCGCGTCGTCATCTGTCAAACGGGGCGATACTCAAGCCCTGCAAGTTCAGAGCGCGCGCTACCTGCCAAACGCACGCTCTGAACTTGCGTACCCAAGATGACAGAAAATAATTGAAGAGGATACAAGAAACGTCAAACTGGCTGGGCATGCGAGACAGATGCCTAGCTACCTTACTGGCTGCCTACTACACGTCTCGCGCTCAGACTCGGCACTCGAGTAGCGTCGTCGTTGAGGGCAGGCTTCAACCCTACCACAATCAGTCGAACGCGGAAATTCTAATCGCTCTCATTTGAAAACTATTTGACGAAAAAAAAACGCGTAGGCAGCTTTACTCGGGGTACCCCCCTGAACCCGCCAGTTCCAGGTGGGTCACTTATAATGAAACACCCTGTATATACAGGGTGATCCAGAATAGGTGTATCAGCGGGAAATCCCGGGTTCAGCAGGTTACTCCGCACATTTCTAATAAGCCGTTTTTTTTAATTTTTTGACCGCGTCATCAAATGGGAAGCATTAGAAAATAGGCCTTCGATCTTCGAAAGGAACGCTCGAATCCGCCATCATGGACGATCGAGGCCAAGGCAGAGGGCCGAAGAGTAGACGAAGGGCCATGTAGCCGTGGCTGACATCAGGAGGGTTCTGCGAAAACGCAGCGTTTGACAGACGCCAGCGCGCGTGATATAACGTTTAGCGAATTATTCGCTACGTTAGCTGTCAACCTATCCGATTCGAGACTCATGACAAACCATACGATTTGACGGTTCACCTATCGTCTGCTATCGGTTGGCGTGCCAAAGAGTGAAGCACGCCATAATTCATGAGACTTACGATTTTTATCGTGCTTATCCATTGAAAGTGGGTGTTCTTTTCGTTTTCTTAAGAAAACAAAAGTAACAAAACCAGCAAACTGTCAATGATCATCGAATTTCGATATGCCGAGCGATTTTAATGCGTATTGAAAAAAATCAACAGCCGAATTTTTATCAACCAACTCTCAATCATTTGACGCTAAATTTTGGAGGATTGGATGTTTTTCGGATTCCATTTCTCATTCGACCACTCCGTCTTGTACTATAGTCGGAATGCAAAGTGTATTCGAAATAGGTTAGGGAACACGAGGAGAAGCTTTGCACTTTCTCATTAGGGGAGACGAAATCAGTCGGTTCCGGCAAAAGAAAATCGATACGACATTTTTTTGAGGATTGAAACAAGACAAGAAGATCTTCTGTACCGTCTGAGATGCAATTTTCTACGTCCCTAAAGCGATTGATTCCGGAAATTCCAAAGCGTTGCCAGTCTGTTTGTGATTTCTCTTAAGGAGTTAGGCCACAGTAACGGGTATAAAATCATGTGCGAATTTAACATTTTTTTTGTATCAAAAGTGATTCACTCATAAAATTAATTACACATCTATATAGTATGAATATCAAGCTGTTGGAAAGTATATATTTTTTTTCGATGTAAAAAAAGGCCGACCACTAATATTTCCTTTTGTTATCTATTTTTAGGCGCTCCGCGGCGTGACATTTAGCATCCACATTTTTTTACCTCGAACAAAAAACAAAAATTCTCGTCAATCTACATTAGAATACCTAGAGAAGTACGTACGGAATTTAAAAAATATTATTTATTCAAAAGTTGTGGGTATTTGAACTGGAATTTGAATTGAACTTGAATTTTTAGTGAAAATTTTCGTATAAGACGGCTCATAAAATGAAAAGTTTCCGATTAATCAGAAATTCCGTACGTCCTTCTCTGCGAAATGCAATTAGGATCATAACTTTGAAATTTGAAGTAAATCGAGTGAAAATTGTTGAAGTAAATTGTCACGCGAATTGAAAAAAAAGCTGTTTCGAGAAAAACGCGTTTAAAGTTTTACATATGCCTCTGGCCGTGCCTGAGGAAGGCTTATGTTATACGCTCAAAGCCGGTGAAAAAAGATGTCTTGCTATAAATCCAATAGTAACTTATTCTTATGAAGATAAAGCACCGTTTCAGCGAAAAAATCGATTTTTTGAACATTCTACTGTGGCTGTTCAGGAATTACGATCCATTCGTAATTCCCGAATTGTTCATAATTTTCTGCGGCAATTAGACGCGCGAGTCACGCCGGGATCCTCTCGTGGCTATCGTCGATGACGTCACTTTTCGGGGCATTTCCTCTCATGGATCGCGTGATCGCGCGGCTTTTCCCTCACTCACTCTCATTCTTTCCTCGTCGATTACACAGACCACACGCGTCGTCTCACGGGTTGATCGGTATACGGAAATTTCCTCACCGTATATCTCGGGATATTCAGTTCCTCTGAACGACAGTAGACGCATTTACAAACGCGTAATTCGGGCGATATCACTGCGTTACGGGCAGATCGTCGAGATCTCGGTCGATCCGATTTTGAGACTTTGATTTTGAGACACGTATTTTTTTTATCTGCGGAAAAACGGATTTAACGGGGGAAACCGTTGAAAATTCGAACTCGAGCAAACGCGTCGTGTGGCGTCTTCGCTGAGCAACGCTTTTGCGAGCTTCGGATTACAATCGCGAAAAACTCACTGACAAGGAACATCCCTCAAATGTCCGCCTCCGATTTTGTTGAAACTCATATATGTGGTAGAGTATCGACAACTTTGAGACAATTTTTTTTTATCTGCGGAAAAATGGATTTAAGGGTGGTGGGGGAACCGCCCCTCAAAGAAAGGCGTGTCGAGGGGTGATTTTGCAGTTTCACCCAGAAGCAATCCACCGATCTGAATGAAACAAAAACGAAAATTCTTCTAATGAAAAGCGATGAAAATTCGAAGAAAAAATTAAATTAGAGGGTAAACCACTCCTCAATTTGCCTTTTTTTCACCCCACACTTAAGAGGGTTGTATGCAAATTGATAAAACAGGCATGATTTCGAAGGGAAATTAAAATTAAAGTTGAAGGGTTTTCGCGTTTTGGCGGCATAGCAAATTTAAGGGGGTAAACCAGCCCTAACATAAATGTATTTATTATGGGTGTTTTCTCTTGTTTAAAGTGTATCCGCTGATTTTAAATATTTCTATAAGCTAAAATTTAATGTTTTATCATATTTCAAAATTATTACATTCGTCTTAAGGGACAACACCACTGTGACGGCTTCAAAAAATCGATTTTTTGAAAACCATCTAGAAAAATCTAAAATACATTTAAGATTAAGATGCCGTTGGACCCAGGTCGAAAAAATAATTATTTTCGGAGATATTGAATATTTTGTGGAGCGGTGCAGCGCTTCGTGACGCTCGGGGTCCCGCGCAGCTGCGCGCCTCGGGTCGGCAGGTATACCGGGACTTCCCCAGGTCCTGCGGGTCTTTCCCAGGTATTCTTTTGTCTCTCTTCACAAAAACCGGCTATTTTTATAAATATAGTTTCGAAAAAAAGCCATAGGTGGCGATAATTGAAAAATTTTCAAGGCAGGTACAGGGATAGTGTCATAGCGTCAGTTTGCGAATAGAAGCGGAGCTACTCGTGTCTAAACGCTCCGAATCGTTTCGTTTATAAATATCGAACGCTCAGAATTATTCTTTGCACATCGAAATGGATAATCCGAAAGTGTACGCGGGGAAAAAGGGAACAAAACGGAGCTATGTGACGAGGAGTCGAACGAAAATTTCGAATCGAAAACCTCCGAACCGTTATAGCTCCGAAAATAGTTCTGCAGAGTATGCGAGCACGTTGGTGAAAAAGTTAAAATCGTCGGACGATTTAGAGATCGGTGTTACTAACGATTTCGGTTATCGTATAGTACACCTCGTCAATGCATTGAACATTATATCGACGTTAGTGAAGTGCAAAGTGTGTGATCGCGATATAAAGTTTACTGAAAAAAGTTTGCGCGGACTCGGATTCAAAATCGAGGTCGTTTGCGGCCATTGTGAAAAAGTGCAAATCAATTCGTGTCCTATGATTGACAATGCATACGAAATAAATCGTCGGATCGTATTCAGTATGCGTCTTCTTGGCGTCGGTTTGAATGGCCTGATAAAGTTTTGTGCATTTATGGACCTACCGCGCCCCAAATTTCAGTCTTTCTACGATCGAATCTTAAATTCGATTTCGATTGCCACTAAAGCTATGAGCACAGTGAGCAAACAAAAGGCTGCACTTGAGGAGGAGACAATTTCGTTGGAAAATGGGATGGGGGACGGAATTATCGTTTCAGGCGACGGATCGTGGCGTAAGCGCGGTTTCAGGTCGCTTTTCGGCATAACATCGCTAATCGGCTGGTACACTAAAATAGTAATCGACGTTATGGTGAAATCGAAATATTGCAAAGCTTGCGAGCATTGGGAAAAAAACAGAAAGCACCGCGGAGTACTGGGAATGGCAGAGTACCCACGACGATGAGTGCCAGGCGAACCATAACGGCTCCTCCGGAAAAATGGAAGTCGACTCAACTGTCGAAATGTTTCAACGGTCTGAAGAGCTCTATGGCATAAAATATAAATATTATATTGGTGACGGCGATTCTAAAACGTTTCTGGGCATATCGAATAGCGATCCATACGACGGTTTCGAGATAAAAAAAAAACAGTGCATCGATCATGTCCAAAAACGTATGGGGACGCACCTCCGCGAAATCGTGAAAAAAACAAAAAGGATTGTCTGGCAGAGGAAAGCTCACCGGAAAATTGATTGACGAGTTAAGCACATATTACGACTTGGCTATTCGGAGGAACAGCGATGATGTTGAAAAAATGAGGAAGGCAATTTGGGCAACTATCAAACATAAAATATCCACAGATAGTGAGCCACAACATGACGATTGCCCAGAGGGAGCCGAGTCGTGGTGTTCGTGGCAGCGAGCGGTCGCAAGCGGTAATATTTCTGAATATCGCCATAAGCCGCCTCTGCCTGAGAAAGTATTGGAGGCAATTACGCCAGTCTTCGAAAATTTGAGCAGAGACGATTTGCTACAGCGTTGTTTGGGCGGCTTCACGCAAAACAACAACGAAAGCTACAACAAATCAGTTTGGGCAATAGCCCCCAAGTGTCAGTCCGGGAGCAAAAAAATCGTCGATATTGCAGCTGATATCGCGGTATTATTATTCAATGATGGCCTGAGAAGCCTCATGAAAGTTTTGGAGACGTTGGGGATAACTATCGGCCCAAATTGTTTCAATTTTGCGTTGAAACCGACGCAGCGCGGATCGAGCTGGCGGAGCGCTCGCTCACAGATGCTGCAAAAGAGGCAAGAAGAGCCTCTACAAGTTCGAGAAAAGATGCTAGGGACAATGATTTGCTTCTTGAAGGCCAGCTATATGGTGCCGGCATCGCTGATTGAAGGTAAAATTTTTTTTTCCAATTTATCGCATAAATTAACAAACCTAAAACTTTGAACGCGTTTTTCTCAAAAACACTTTTTTGAGTGCGGCACGCAGCAGAACTCGAGCAATTTTTATCCGATCGACTTCAAATTTGGACTGCATCAATAAAACTAGATTATCTAAAGAAGTACATAGGATTTTTTCGATTTCTCAATAATAAAAAAAAAGTTATAGCCTATTTTCGACGAGAAATTTTGCTCGAAAATCGTCCTTTAATTTCAAAAGCGTGCCTATTTTTTAAAAATCAATATTTTTTCAAATCCCTGTGTACTTCTCTTCAAAATATCATATTATTAACGAAAACACTCGGTATTGTTTTTCAGATCGACTTTGAAGAGAGTTCTGTTGCGTGCCGCGAACCACTGCAGAGGCAACAGTACCTGACGCGGGAGCTTCCCCAGCGTCACCATGGGGCGTGAAAAATTTGAAAATTTTTTTTTATGTATCTTCAATAAACAACGAACAAAACAAAAAAAAATTTCGAATATCTCTTTTTTTCCCACAAAAAAAAATTCTTGAAAAATGGCAAAAAACAGGGGGTTACAGTGGTGTTCTGCCTTAAGGGGTAACTACCCCTCTGACGAGAAACATCATTGAAGTATCCGCTTTCGATTTCGTTGAAACTCATATACGTGGTAAAGCATTGAAAATTATTAAACATGTAATTTTTTTTATCGGCAGAAAAACGGTGTTAGGGGATGAAACCACCCCTCAAAGTTTCTCCCACAAGCAGTCTACCGATCTGAATTAAACAAAATCGAAAAGTCCTCTAATATTAAGCGGTGAAAAATCCACAACATGAGTGTTGATTAGAAATATTAGGTGCGTAACTAAGTTTTCGCTGTCTTTTTTATGAAAATGCCACTTTATTGTGAAAAAATGGTTACAAATGAATCATTCAAAATATTGCCCATCGCTAGCGACAACTTTTCCCCATCTTTCTGGCAGAGCTAGAATACCGTCACGGTAGAAGTCTTCGTCTTTTGAGGCTATCCACGAATCAAGCCATTTTGAGATGTCTTCATATGAGCGGAACTGCTGATTAGCCAGCCCATGTGCCATCGAACGTAACAAGTAATAATCGGACGGCGCAATATCTGGGAAATATGGCGGGTGAGGTAGGACTTCCCATTTGAGCGTTTCTAAGTAGGTTTTAAGGCGTTACCCCCACTTGTAGCGCAAAAAAGGCCTTTTTCATGAATTTTTTTAAAGAAAACTAAAAAACTTTTTTAATCGATCAATATACCATCTTAAAGAACACATCTTGAAGAACTTTCAGTAATTTTTTTATTGAAAAATATTACATTGTTTAGTAGCAAATGGCCGTCAATGAAATAATGTTTTTATATACACGGTTTGCGGTGACCAACATTGCGGCGAAGTGGATCATCTGAAAAAAAATGCGGATGGATTTAGTCAAATATAAGTATAAACTAGTCTTTAATCGAAGGATTTTAAAAAGTATTCATTTTCCACAAAATGGCGGACAGTCAAAGTTAATGGTTCGATTTTAACGAAAAAAACGGCCGTTTTTTGGCTGTAAAACGGCCATTTTTTTTTCGAAAAAAAATCGAACTATTAAAGACTACATTTTTATATATTAAATAAGCCTGCACAATTTCAAGAAGATCGGTTCATTAGTGTTCGAGTAATCTTGGTCACCGACTTCAGAAATGCCATTTTGAGAAAAACGCGTTTAAAGTTTCAATTTCAGTTTACACGAAGAAAATATTTTTTTTTGTAAACTTACATAGAGTCATCTATTTCGGGCCCATACAGAAGTATCGGCCCAGATACTTATACTTCAAAAAAATGCAATAAAAAAAATCGATTTTTTCAAAATCGCAAGTGGGGGTAACCCCTTAACGAGTTTGGCAACGTGAGGCCGAGCATTGTCATGCTGTTAAATCACTTTTTCGTGGCTCTGCTCGTATTCTGGCCGCTTTTCGCGCAGTGCTCGGCTGAATCGCATCAATTGAGTTCGATACCGTTCCCCAGTGATGGTTTCGTTCGGTTTCAACAGCTCATAATAAATACACAGCAAAACCTTCGCAGCGTGAATATTCGGCCGAGCCGACGACATAGAAGCATGACCGGGCAGTCCCCATGATTTTGTTCTCTTTGGGTTGCTGTAATGAATCCATTTTTCATCACCCGTAACGATGCGATGAAGAAAACCCTTTCTTTTTTGCCGCTAGAGCAGTTGAAAAAATGACGCTCAACGTCTCTCGGCTTCAAATCATAAGGAACCCAAGTTCCTTGTTTTTGAATCATTCCCAACGCATGCAATCGTTTGGAAATGGCTTGGCGGGTAACTCCTAATGCTGAAGCAAGCTCTTTTTGCGTTAGGCACGGATCCTCATCGAGCAATGCCTCCAATTCAGCGTCTTCGAAGGTTTTTGGCCTTCCTTCACGTGAATGGTCGTCAACATCGAAATCACTGTCTTTGAAGTGACGGACCAATCTCAGCACCTTGTTTCACTTAGAGCAGCATCTCCCTAAACTTTTTGGAGTTCTTGATGCGTTTCAGCCGCCGTTTTCTTCGAATGAAAGAAGAAAAGCAACACTTCCCGCAAATGGCGATTATTTGGCATAAAATCAGACATTTTCACATAACCAAAAGTGTACGACGCAAAAACAAAATAACTAATGTGTCAAAGCGATTTGTTTACCATATGTCTAAGCTTGGTTCATGACGTTTTGGTTGTCACAATCGACCAGCACTTACTAGTGGAGCCATCTCTTGAAAAACAGCGGGAACTTAGTTGCGCACCTAATATAATTAAGGGGTAAACCACCCCTCCATTTGCCGTTTTTCACCCCACGCTTAAGAGGGTTGTATGAAAATATTCTGATATTCTGATATATATTGATAGAAAATATTCTTCCGCATTTTAAAATTATTACGTTTTTTAATTTTTACATTTCAAGGGTAAACTACCCCCTCTAATTGCTTTTCGTTTGAAGTTTCGCAAAAGATTTCACGAATTTCGTTAAAACTGCTTTCATTTAATCGGTAATATCAATTTTTTGTTTGGTTGTGCAGGCATATTCGTTTTGAGCTTTAGGAGCGGTACTTTGGGAGTGGGGACGTGGGGCTAGACTTTACTCATAAGACTCATATTTTCATATTGTCATAATTATATTTTCGTACCGAAATGTTTCTTCCTCTAATTCAAAAGTTTTGATGAAAGCATCTCCCATGCAAAGATGCAATACAGTAACAAAAACATATTAACGACACTATTAATAAAATTCAAATGCTATATATAAATATATTTGGTGTGTTCGTTTTCTTTTATTCCGCGTAAAAAAAATCGTATACAGATAAATGTTTACGCTTCGATTCTTAAATGCGTCATTATCCAGAATGCTCCCGTTCGGAAATCTTTTATCTCTGTGTATGAAGTGATACAATCAACGAACAGACCGATGTTTATTTGCCTACATATCAAACTTTCTCGACTAACTGCAATAATTAATCCTTCCGGCGCGTATATTCTTATCGCCTCATGACGCGATAATGATATTTGCGCAAAATTTTTATTCTACGCAGAATTTTTACACTGCGCAAATATTAAACTGCAAGCTATTGTCATCTTGAACTGCAAGACGTTAATCATACATTACCCGATAATGTGTTTACATTTTCGGGTAATGTTTGATTAGCCTCTGGCAGTTCAAGTTGTCAATAGCTTGCAGTTTTATCGCTTGCTTTATAAGACGGTTAGCATTCGGATTCGTCCATTTCACGTTAAAGTGAGCCACAAACAGTATACTGTGTGTTGGAAAATACAAATTTCATCAGCCATGAAAGTCAACCCAATAAACGTTATCAAACTTCTACTAGCTACATTTGAAGCTATGGATATTTCACAAACGCCGGTTAACAACGCGGAAATTGAACTTGCGGTCAGTTTTGAACAAATTTTAATCAGTTCCATGCAAGACTATAATGGAGGTGAAATGACAGAGGAAGAAATGCTCGCTTTTCAAGAACCATTTAAACAGTACGAAGCCAATGCTGTAGAACATAACGTATAGCAGAAGGATACCGGTGATAGTGATTCTGACGCCTGTTCCAGAAATGATGAGGTGAACTACGATTACAAAAATAAAGCAGTTCAATACTGGAGGTCTGGTAAGACAAACAACTATAGCCTCAAAACCGTCCAACAGAAATACAGATATGTCAAGTCTGAAAGACAATTGCGGCGCTGGGCACATCAGCTGAATAAAGGCGGTACTTGTAAAGAAAAACTAGCGCAAATTTCTGAATATACATTGAAGAATATGAAAACTGCTCTAGATGCTAGTGTCATTATACATGATATTGATCTTCAGAAGTGGGCGCTACAAGCCCAAAAGGTTTCAATGATGTGCGATTTAAGGCCTCTCATAATTGGCTATGGAATTTTTAAAAACGGCATCGCATTGTATCCAGAAAAAGCAATAAATTTGTAATGCGCAAAACTACGTGAGAAGAACTTGGAACGGAAGGAGAGAACAAAAGTTGAGTGTACAGTCAGTTTCTTCAATAACTCACAGCTATACGATTCAGCCTACTATAAGCGCTGAGGGGAAATTACTTTCCACACTTTTCATCGGTTTAAA
The DNA here is from genome assembly GCA_944452715.1 of Ophion slaviceki. NCBI lineage: Eukaryota > Metazoa > Arthropoda > Insecta > Hymenoptera > Ichneumonidae > Ophion > Ophion slaviceki. The sequence continues at coordinate 6,103,460 of OX101790.1, forward strand.
GGAGACGAAGGGTGAATTCGGACCACGAGGAGAGAAAGTGCTATTGCAAGCAGAAAACGTCTTTGTATTAGCATCGAAATCTGGAAAACTCACGTCTGGTACGTATGCTCACATATTATAATAAATGATTTTTTTAAAATATGAAATGTAATTGATGTCAACATTAGTATTTTTTTTAAATATTGAATGTGTTTGGTGTTAACAGAGCATTTCAAAACTTGGTTGGAAAAGGTTTTCTTTCCTAACGTCGGGAGACATAGCGTATTATCGATAGACTCCTGGAGTGGATACTGCCCTAAGGTTGTTCATGAAGTGACACCTCGTGATAAGAAGATAATCCCAATGATTCTTCCAAAAGGTACAACTAGAAAGATTCAGCCGCTCGATGTATTTGGATTCCGAGTGTGGAAAAATTTCGCCCGACATTTTTCAGACAGTGTAATATTATTAAAATCTGATATGAATTTGCACTTGAGGAATAATATAATTAAACTGCAATCACTTACACACAATCAACACTTATCACCGCGGTATTCTAATCTTTTTAAATATTCATGGTATGAAAGTAATTATATACCTAAAAAACCAGAAGATTTTGAAAATCCTGTTACCTTTGGTTTTGGTGAATCGAACACACATTGTGAAATACCAGGTTGCAATAATTTGGCCATTATCAGATGTGCATGGTGCAAAAAGTCGTTGTATTTAAAGCATTTTTTGACGACCATCATTATTGCAGGAATTATGAGCCATAATTGTTGATAGTTATCATATGAAAAAAAAGTATGAGTCACAAGAAAATTATTTGACGGCATATGACTGGGATACTTTTCACAAGTACTATTGATTAAATCAGCTGACATGATTCCCAAATGAAATATGTCAAAATATATTAAAAACATGTTCGTTAACCTACTGTAAAACCCTCAGTTTCATTAATATGTTTAATTAAATAAACGGTAAAATAATAAAAATATACATCCCTCCACACAACTACGTCGCTGGCTCAATTATCGCTTGATCCAGGCGCATCATCGTTCCGAAATATACGAAGTAAGCCTTATAACTTATTCTGGAAATTATTATAATTAATGATATAGTAGAAGTGTATGTTTATTCCTATGGAGATGCTTAATGGACGTGCATATTAAAATCGGAAGCGTTTCGACACGAAAATATCTGTCTTATGAGCAAGGGGTAGCCCCACGTCCCCACTCCCAAAGTACCGCTCCTAAAAATGTAATAATTCAAAAACGTAATAATTTAAAAACGCGGGAGAATATTTTGAATCCTCGGATACATATTAAACACAGAAAACACGACGGTGATGAACAAATTTATGTTAGGGGTAGTTTGCCCCCTTCAATTTGCTGTCCCGCTGAAACGCAAAAACGCTTCAACTTGAATTTTGATTTCCCTTCAAAATGATATCTGTTTTATTAATTTTCATACAACCCTCTTAAGCGTAGGGTGAAAAACGGCAAATGGAGGGATGGTTTACCCCTTAATTATATTTCTAATCAACACTCTTGTAGTGGATTTTTCATCGCTTAATATTAGAGGAATTTTCGATTTTGTTTCATTCAGATCGGTGGACTGCTTGTGGGAGAAACTTTGAGGGGTGGTTTCATGACCTAACACCGTTTTTCTGCCGACACAAAAAAAAACATGTTCAATAGTTTGCAATGCTTTACCACATGTATGAGTTTCAACGAAATCGAAAGCGTATACTTCAATGATGTTTCTCGTCAGAGGGGTTACCCCTTAAGACGAATGGAATAATTTTGAAATATGATAAAACATTAAATTGTAGCTTATAGAAATATTTAAAATCAGCGGATACACTTTAAACAAACAAAAAACGACCATGATAAATAAATTTATGTTAGGGGTGGTTTACCCCCTTAAATTTTCTACGCCGCGAAAACGCAAAAACCCGTGAACTTTAATTTTAATTCCCCTTCAAAATGATACCTGTTTTATTAATTTGCATACAACCCTCTTAAGTGTGGGGTGAAAAAAGGCAAATTGAGTGGTGGTTTACCCCTAATTTAATTTTTTCTTAACATTTTAATAGTGGATTTTTCATCGCTTTTCATTACAAGAATTTTTGTTTTTGTTTAATTCAGATCGGTGGATTGCTTCTGGGTGAAACTGCAAAATCACCCCTAGACACGCCTTTTTTTGAGGGGCGGTTCCCCCACCACCCTTAAATCCATTTTTCCGCAGATAAAAAAAAATTGTCTCAAAGTTGTCGATACTCTACCACATATATGAGTTTCAACAAAATCGGAGGCGGACATTTGAGGGATGTTCCTTGTCAGTGAGTTTTTCGCGATTGTAATCCGAAGCTCGCAAAAGCGTTGCTCAGCGAAGACGCCACACGACGCGTTTGCTCGAGTTCGAATTTTCAACGGCTTTGTTTCACGCGTCTAGTGCGCGCTCTCTCACTCTCATTCCACTGTACGCGGCGTCTCTCGGGTATATCACGCGTCGATAGGGGGCGCTCTCTCCTTCTCAGAGAGAAGTGCTGTCATTGGCTATCGGTCAGTCACGTTCAGACTTCGGGCAGAGAAGATCGTGCGCGCTCTCTCGCGCTCACACTTAGCCTTCTCATTGGCTCTCGCTCAGTGTCTCGCAGGCTTCGTACAGTGTGGAGCGTGCGTTTTGTCTTACAAGGAAACATTGCGAGGTCGATGTCTCCGATTTCGCTTAAATTTGGCATGCTTGTAGAATGGGTAAAAATAGGCGACACGTATTTTTTTATATCGGCGGAACCCGATTATTAAGGGTTGAAAAGCACCCTCGAAAATTGGGGTGTTTTTCGTTTTTCGTCGATAACGTTTTAACGGTACGAGATATGAAAAAACTTCAAGTTGCAACTATGTTTATTTTTTCGTGTACTATACATTGAAGATGAGAACGATGCAGATAGCAACAAATTTCATATTGTTTATTGCAAAAATGCAATTTTTTCAACCGTATCTCCGAGAATTTTTAATCGATTGGGATGTAAATTTGCATACATGTAGAGAATGGAAAAGTGCGGATACGGATTGTTTCTTTTTCTGATATCTCACAATTAAGGGGTTGAAACTGCCCGTCGATTTTTTTGCCGAGAGCATCGTATAATCAGCTAGCCTTTTGGCATTTCGGTCTAAATTCACGTTAATATATGTTCGTGTTATGACGCAATTGCATATTTGTAACATTCCAGCCCCCCCCCCCCCCCACGACGAAAATTTGTAGAAATAAAAATGGGTTACAAAGAAAGTACAATCAGCCAAAATAGTCCATACACATTTTCTCGTTTTCGAAATAGAAATAAAGTTCGAAGGAAAAAAAGTTGTATTCTTCGACTACTAGACGTTCATGATGATAATGATGAGTACAGCAACAAATGGTGTGTTGTTTATTGCAATAATTCGTGAATTACTTATGAAAAATCACTCTTCAGTTTCCCACTTATATGGGCAGAGGCAAGGCTCGCAATCACGGACTGCCTTCGTGCTTCGGAAAGCCACTGGATTACAATTGTATATTTACGAAGAAATTCCACTCCGCTCACCGTATCGAAGGCATTATCTGCAGAGATTACAGCGTTTTTGGGTTGCCGCTGCAACTCATGAACAGAATGATGCAAACATTTTTATCGGCTTATAACGCAGCATAATTTAATCTTTATCTTTAACTTTAATTTCACAAACAGCAGGACCAATGAACGAAAGAAATAAATCTTCGCAAAGAGCGATTACGGTGCAAAGAGCGGCTCTCATGATAACCTTGAAATCGCCTTATTAAAGATTAATAGCAGTTCTGGTAATAGCGTGTGTCGTCGTTATTTTTTCGTGTGTATTTATCAATTGGGTTTCAAGTCATATAAATTCTTTATTGCTGCAGTTACGACGGAGAAGCCAGCCATAAATTTTGAGTTCGAAATACAAATAAAAATGTACGTTAATCCGGTGAATGTTATTCAACTTCTATCCATAGCGATAAGTGCTATGAATTTGCCTCGCACTCCAATTACCGAATAGGAAAAACAGTTCAGTAAGGATCTAGAAAACATGATTATTGAAGCGATGGATCAACCTATGAAAATGGAAGTCGAAACTGGTTTGGATTTTCTGTCACCAAATGAGATTCATGAAGCAGCCGCAATAGAAGATGACAGTGAAGGAGATTGGCACGGACAACGATACCTAGATCCAAAAATTGATGAAAATGTATGTACCCAAAATATAGAAGAATTGAGTTACGAACACAAGACAAGAGCTGTAGATTACTGGAGATCCGGGACAAATGGGAATAGAAAGTTACCATCTGCTCAAACGAAATTAAAAAAGACGAAATCAGAGCCGCAGTTGCGCCGGTGGGCCCATAGCATAAATAAGAGTGGCACCTACAAAGAAAAGTTAACAAAGATAGCTCACTACACGTTAAACAATGTTAATGATGCTTTGGATAAAAGGCTGCCTGTCCATGATATAGATCTTCGACGATGGGCCTTACGTGCACGATAAATTGTAGAAATACCAGCCGAAAATTTCCAAGCATCCGCTTCTTGGCTAAGGACATTCAATAACCAACATGTAATTGTGTCACGTAAGATTACTAAATATGTAACAAAGCAACAATTATCAAACACTGATACACTTCAAAACAAAGCTATCGAATTTATAGAAATGGTGAAAGTCAACATCGCCAACGTTAGGGCTGAAAACACATTTAATTCTGATCAGAGTGGATTCAATTTACAGCTACATACAGGCCGCACATTGGCGAAAGAAGGGCAGAAATCCGTTGAGACAGTCGTGCAATCGAAAACATCAACAACACACAGTTACACTATACAGCCTTTGGTTTCTGCGAGTGGCAAGCTTTTGGCACCTATGTTGATCGTTTTAAACGAACCTACCAGCAAATTTGGTCCTCGAGTGGAACAAACTATGTTCAGAGTCGAAAATATATTTCCATTGGCTTCGAAATCTGGAAAATTGACGACTAATCATTTCAAGTGATGGTTCCAAGACGTATATATTCCCAATACGGGTCCAAAGTCGGTAATACTTCTGGATTCCCGGAGCGGTCAATGTCCAACTGCATTTAAAGAAATGGATATGCAAGGGAAAGATATTAAAGTTTTAACCATTCCAGCAGGTAAATATGTTGCACCAGTTTCATTAGTTCTGTAGACAATTAGTCCATATGATAATTAGTAATTCCTCCAAGTACGACTGGATAATACAGCCCCTTGATGTTTATGGCTTCCATGTATGGAAAAACTTCGTGAAACACTTTTCTGACGCAGTAATATTATACAATTACGACGTCAATCTGCATTTGAGAGACAATATTGTTAAATTACAATCGCTTACACACAACCAGTTTTCTTCTCGACAGTTTACAAACCTTTTCAAATATGCGTGATACAAAAGCGAGTACGAACAAGAAAGACCACCACACTTCGAAAATCCGGTAGAATTTTGCTTTCCACAAAATGTACCGACATGCTATATATGCGGCGAAGCAGCTATTATCACTTGTGCGTGGTGTAAGAAAACTCTTTGTTTCAAACACTTTTATCATGACTGTCATTATTGTAATGAGTATAATTCATAAAAAACATAGAGTTGAAACGTTTCCTAAATGAGTAAGCGCGAGAACACTTTTCCGATTGTGTTGTAATCTTCAAAGGCAGCACGTGGCGGGGGAGAATTTCTTTGTAAATATACAATTGTAATCCAGTTCCTTCCCGAAGCACGAAGTCAGTCCGTGATTGCGATCCTTGCCTCTGCCCATATTAGTGGAAAACTGACGAGTGATTTTTCACAAGTAATTCACGAATTATTGCCATAAACAACATGCTATTTATTGCTGTACTCGTCATTATCATCATGAACGTCTAGTAGTCGAAGAATACAACATTTTTTTCCTTTCGAACTTTATTTTTATTTCGGCCCGTTCACGAGCTATAGAAAGAACGAAGTTTTTAAGGGTGCGTTGACCCCTTAAGACTGTCGTTCCGCCAAAACGAGAAAATGTGTATCGACTATTTTGACTGATTGTACTTTCTTTGTAACCCATTTTTATTTCTACAAATTTTCGTCCATGCCGCATGGTAAGAACTTTGAACGTTTGCCTTTCGAGAGGGGGAATATTGGGGGGGGGGGGGGGGGCTGGAATGTTACAAATCTACAATTGCGTCATAACACGAACATATATTGACCTGAATTTAGACCAAAATGCCAAAAGGTATTTCGGTGCTCTCGGCAAAAAAATCGACGGGCAGTTTCAACCCCTTAATTGTGAGATATCGGAAAAAGAAAAAATCCGTATCCGCATTTTTCTATTCTCTACATGTATGCAAATTTACATCCCAATCGATTAAAAATTCTCGGAGATACGGTTGAAAAAATTGCACTTTTGCAATAAACAATATGAAATTTGTCGCTATCTGCATCGTTCTTATTTCCAATGTATAATACACAAAAAAATAAATATTGTTGCAATTTGAAGTTTTTTCATATCTCGTACCGTTAAAACGTTATCGACGAAAAACGAAAAACACCCCAATGTTCGAGGGTGCTTTTCAACCCTTAAAAATCGGGTTCTGCCGATATAAAAAAAATACGTGTCGCCTATTTTTACCCATTCTACAACCATGCCAAATTTCATCGAAATCGGAGACATCGACCTTGCAACGTTTCCTTGTCAGATATACTTGACAGACCCACAAGTGAAATTTTACGCACAACGCTTGGGATCCTCTCATCGACAATCATACGCGTCACAATTTTCGGGACATTTTTCTCAGAGAGGTGCTACGCTCACGAGACAGGTGCTCGGGTTAACGTGCCGGCCACTCATGGGACGTTCGGACTCAACAGGCTACGGGCGCTCGAACGGTACGCAAAGCTGCTTCATCGAACATTTGGTGAGTTTTTCTCAAGAAATTCACGAAATCTCTCGGGTGCGTTTCAGTGTCGCGTAATTGACATTCGGGCGTTACGAGTGCGTTTGGCTTGTGAATTGCGAGTTCGTTTGGACATTTTTCGGTCATTTTCGTGACCGCGCAGTGACTTTGGACATTTTCGATCACTTTCGGGTGTGCGTAGCGATATTGGACATTTTCGGTCACTTTCGGGTGCGCGTAGTGACTTTGGACATTTTCGGTCATTTTCGGCTTCGCGTAGTGACGCTTGGACATTTTCAGTCACTTTCGGGTGTGCGAGTGTCTGGACATTTTCGGTAATTTTCGGGTTCGCGTAGTGACGTACGGACATTTTCGGTCACTTTCGGGTTTGTGCAGTGGTTCCGGACATTTTCAGGAATTATACCTCACAAGAAGTCGAACTTTCGCACGTGTTCAGCTCATCGGAGCTTTTTGCTCTCTCATCGATTGGATCTCGGGAAAATTTGGACAGTTCTTGTTTCGAAGAATCGTTTTCGATAATTTTGGGATTTTACACATCGAGTGAGTTTCGGGAGTTTTTGAACATTATATCAACTAATCGACTTCGAGATTTTTCAGGCGTTACCGGTCGTAGTGCTTCCGAGATTTCGGATAGGTTCTCAGCACTACACTCGCGGGTGTTTCGTCTTTTCTCAGTGACGGGAACGCGTAAGTGTCGCGAGTGGTATCCAGGTCGGATTGCATATCGTGTCCTCAAATTGCCTTCGGGTAATTTGAGGACACGATATCGGAAAGCGAGGAATACGCCGTTGCTGCGGATCACGTGGTGGAACCGGAGAGCCTCGTGGTCCCGGAACCTTAGGCAAGCGCAGCCGCGCCGCCGGAACGGGAAGCAACGGTGACTGAGCCGAAACGAGATAAATCTCCTGCGGCCTCACGCAGTACCTTCCGAAATCGGTCTCCTGCGGGTCGGGATACAATCTCATCAACGCGGGATGGCTTGAAGGGACGAAGCGCGGGATTTGCACATCTCAAGGTGGCTACGCAGGAAGCTCGGGTCTCAATACTACGGGACCTACTCGGGAGCCTCACTCGGGGGTCATCAGAGTGCACCTCATCGGGTGCATCACCATCATCATCCGGGTATGCATGCTCACACTGAAAGGGTGCTCACTTTATCGTGGCGTGCCCGAGTTTTCGGCAACTCTCAAACGAGGCAAAGCGGGCAGAAGTCACCCGTCAGCGCCTGTGTTTCAATTGTCTAGGGAAGCACAGCGTATCACACACGCTGATACACACCGGGTGGTCGAAATCGGGGGACCAAAGAGCCACGGGTGCGGCTCAACGCAACACACAGTCGTCCTCTGCGGGAACATCGAGCACATCGGGAGCACTCGACCATCGGGCTCAATGCAATGAGAGACGGGCATTAACTTGCTCGGGTGCTAGCTCATCAGCGCTTCCGGGTTTTTCAACTTTGCTGACCACGGGTTTGGCAGATCTCAAATTAATATTCGGGTCAACTCACCGGGTACGAATGCTAATCGACAACAAATCGGAGCTCACCTTTGTTTCGGAAAAGTTGGCGAGACAACTCAAGCTTCACCGGGACCCCGCGGCCGTTCCTATCATTGGGATTGGCGGGACTCATTCGGGGTTGACTCGACGCGCAGTCATCTGCACTTTACATTCAGTAAACTCAAATCATGAAATAAATGTTCAAGTGTTCATTTTACCTAATCTAATGCCTATCCTTCCTTCCTTCTCAACATCCGGATTACATTGGTCTCATTTGGACGGGCTGCAATTAGCAGACCCAGATTTTCTCTCACCACGGGTGATTGATTTCATTTTGGGAGCAGACTCATATTCTCAATTTATTCGTCCAGAGATTCGAAAAGGAGCAGACGGGCCTACTGTGGCGCAGAATTCGATATTCGGGTGGTTCGTTCTTGACCCAATCGCCAATCGGACTTCACGGTCGGGATTGTCTCAACAAGTTTCGGTAGATCACAACTTCGAGGAAGTTACGCCTGAAGAGCAGCAATGTGAGTCTTATTTAATGCGGACTCACTTGCGGGATTCAGCGGGACGGTATATCGTTCGATTGCCGATAATGTCGTCTACGAGTCAACTCGGGGACTCGTACGGTAGGGCAGCCCAGGGCCTGCAAAGGCTATTACGACGACTATCACGGGACACCTCATATCAGAAACTATATTCAGAGCTTCTGCAAGAATATGAGGAACAGTCTCACATGAAATGGACTTCACGTGCGCTTTCTCAGAACTCACGGGTTAATTACCTTCCTCACCACGGGGTGTTAAAAGAATCGAGCACTACAACGAAATTGAGGGTTGTTTTTAACGGGTCAAGCGGTACGAGAATGGGAGTATCGCCACTAGGCTTCACGCTCACTGTCTCAGCAGGCTCAACCTCACCGGTCTTATGGAACCTCATCCATCGATACTCATCTCTCACTCGGCTGTTGAGAATCACCCCACTCTGCTTCAAAGTATTTACGACACTTCGAAGACAAAACCAAGAGAGACCGGCCTCATAAATCTCCCCGGGCTGGAGGAACACGCACGGCTTTTTTGGGCTAAAGCAACACAAGAGACACTTCTCATTGGAGCTCACATTTCTCTCATCGGGACAGGCACTTCCAAAATCGCATCCTCACGCGAAGGATGGGATTTATAGACTCACATGGGGTTCTGAGAGCAGGAGGGCAGTTAAAGCATTCTACCTCGGGATTCGGCTCTCACACGACTTCTCATCGCAGATGCTCATCATCGGACGTTTCACGGTGGGGCTCAGGTTACATTGGCATACCTGCGCACTCACTACTGGATCATCGGAGGACGGGCACCAGTACGCTCATTCATCTTGAGATGCGTGAAATGCGCGCGTCAAAGAGGGATAAAAGCTCAGCAACTGATGGGACAGTTGCCTCTCACTCGGGCTACACATTCACGGACGTTTCTCTACACGGGAGTAGATTAGAGCGGGCCAGTCTCTTTTAAACTCGGACGGGGGCGAGGCTCTCGATCTCACAAAGGCTGGCTGTGCATATTCGAATGCTTCTCAACCTCAGCGATCCATCTCGAGATCGTTTCAGACTTGACTTCCGAGGCGTTCATCGCAGCGTTTCGGCGATTCACTGGAAAACGGGGCATTTGTCACACTTTATACAGGGACAACGGGACGAACTTTCGAGGCGCCGACGCAGAACGGCGTAGACTCTTCATCCGCGGGACTCGGGAATCTGAAACACTGCTCACATATTGGCCAATGACGGCACACATTGGGCGTTTAACCCTCCGGGAGCTCCTCACATGGGCGGGAAATGGGAAGCTGCCGTCAAATCGGTCAAATATCATCTTCGGAGAACGATCGGGGAGACGGCTCTCACGTATGAGGAATTTACAACTCTTCTTACACAAATTGAGGCCGTTCTCAACTCTCGTCCATTGGAACCTCTCACGAAAGATCCGAAGGATCTCTCCGCGCTTACATCGGGATATTTCCTCATCGGGGAAGCGCTCACCGCAGTTCCGGAGCCATCGCTACGGGAAATTAATCCTGCTCGGCTCTCCAGGTGGCAGCTCATACAAGAGCGGCTGCAATACTTTTGGGATCGTTGGTCAGCAGGCTACCTACAACGGCAACAAGTCATCTCAAAATGGCATCATCCTTCTTACGAGATTCGGGTCGGGTTTTTGGCTCTGTTGACCGACGAGAGGACTTCACCTACTAAATGGCCTTTGGTACGGGTCTTGGAACTGCATCCGGGACAGGATGGGCTCACAAGGGTGGTCACTATCAAGACCGCCACCACCACACTCAAGCGGCCTATTGGCAAATTACGATCCATTTGTAATTCCCGAATTGTTCATAATTTTCTGCGAGAATTAAACGAGCCAGTTCCTCTCATCGATCGCGTGATAGCGCGGCTTTTCCCTCACTCACTCTCATTCTTTCCTTATCGATTACACAGACCACTCGCGTCGTCTAACGGGTTAATCGGTATACGGAAAATTTCTCTCCGTATGTCTCGGGATATTCAGTTCCTCTGAACGACAGTACTCGGGATGCGTTTACGAACGCGTAATTCGGGCAATATTACTGCGTTACGGGCGGATCGTCCAGATCTCGATCTATCTGATCCGTCTCCCACGTGCCGGGACGCGTCTCACGGCGGCGGCCGTTGTCCGCCCTCGTTCGGGAAAGTTCTCATCCACGTCTTTAAAACGGGCTTTCCTCAATGTTTATCGGGCCAATTTTCTACACATGTACTATAACTTTGTATTATCTATCGTAATATACTTTTATATTATTTTTCCGTACAACGAGAACTTGTCGCCTGTTCTTTTTCCACCTAGACCAGATCATCTGGGTCTCTCTCAAACAGTCGCCTTACCTCTTAAGAATATTACAATACCAACGTAGTCTGAAATGTCAAAATTTGCGCACTTTTATAAAAGAATGTTATATAGTGGCGATCGTCCGAGTTCAGTTACAGCGATAGACCATACACGTCGTCAGCATCGTTAACTGAACCAGAGATGAAATCGATGCAGTTTATGACGAGTGTGACACGGTTATGGTAAAAACTACCCGAATGTACCAATCGAGCCGTTGATTTTATCTTATACACGTACGCAAAGGAGCTACCGTAATCGCAGCTTATCCCTCTGCTTACATGATCCACTCTCCCAGGTCGGGAACGAGATGAAATCAACGACAAACTCGACGAGACGGTTTCGAGAATGTGTTATGGATGCTAGAAAAATGATTAATGGAATCGATTTCACCTCTGTTCGCTGGGAACTGAGTGGCAATCGTCCGAGCTCCGTTTCGGCGATAGACCATCCACATCTTCAGCATCGTTTACTGAACCAGAGATGATATCGATGCAGTTTATGACGAGTATGACGCGGTTATGGTGAAAACTACCCGAATGGACCAATCGAGCCGTTGATTTCATTATTTGCACGTACGCAAAGGAGCTATCATATTCGCGGCTTATACCTCTGCTTACATGATCCACTCTCCCCGATCGGGAACGAGATGAAATCAACAACAAACTCGACGAGACGGTTTCGAGAATATGTTACGGATGCAAGAAAAATTATTGAGAGAATCGATTGCACCTCTATTTGCTAGGAACTGAGTGGCAATTGTCCGAGTTCAGTTACAGCAATAGATCATCCACGTCGTCAGCTTCGTTTACTGAACCAGAGATGAAATCGATGCAGTTTATGACGAGAATGACGCGCTTATGGTGAAAACTACCCGAAAGTAACAATCGAGCCGTTGATTTCATCTTCCACACGTCCGCAATGGAGCTATCGTTATCGCAGCTATGCACCTCTGCTTACATGATCCACTCTCACCGATCGGGAACGCGATGAAATCAACGACTAACTCGATGGGATGGTTTCGAGAATGTGTTATGAATGCTAGAAAAATGATTGAGAAAATCGATTCCACATCTGTTCGTGTCACGTCCTGGGGGGACGTGGGCATACATATATATGTGTGGTATCCCTCTTTCTTGCCTGCGCCTAGCGTAATAGCACGGGATGAGGGTTAAAAAGGGGACGTGGACGGGGGAATTTTAAGGAATTCCGTGGATGATCCAATTATTGAAATAATGGTTGTGAAACTTGTATTCGATTGACTCGTAATTTATTAGAATCAACCATATGGGTTAATTTTATTATTTTTAGGATACAAATCGGAAACAAAATATGAAGGTATGTTCGCTTTCATTGGTGCGCCTCGGTCATGACCGAGTCGCTTGGGTGTCGGGTAACGGTCGTAAAACTAAGGGCCCTGCGCCGGTGGGCCAAAAGCGCTCGCAGATGGTGTGTGTGAGCGAGACGGATACAGATGTTCGATGACACAGATTCTAATATTCGTGAATTTCACGGATCGAGAATGGAATTTACAAACAAATAATGCGCGGAATACGAAGCCAAGATTCTTATGATTATCGCGTAACTGTTATAGAAGTTCGAAGTACAAGATATTCTAAGTTTGGATTGTATGACAAAGTTCGCGTTACAAGAAAAGAACAAAGGTTTGACGCGATGAATATCGGTTAGAGAACTCTCGGTCTGAGCTCGTTGGATTCTAATCGGAGACTGATGCGAGGAGAACTCTTTCGGAGTACCAGAAATCAGGGTGGGATAAATTTTTGGAGGAAGAAATCTTTGGGAGAGTGAAAGTTAGGTGACGTAGTTTTTTTTGGATTGGTGGTCCGGACATAAAACATGACCTGATTCGTGTGGTTGGCCGGAAGAAGGAAGCGAGAACGAGTTGTCGGTGTATTATTGGGTAAGGGCGCATATAATCGAGATCAGCGCTGCATTTCCGAGAACACAGCGCAGCTTCTCTTATCGAGTATATGGTGATACGAGTGGCTGAGTTCCGCGCGTTTCTTTCTACCGAACGTACAGGCACGGATTTATGAACGTGCCTGTAAGACCAAAGAGGACAGCTCGACTTCGGGTTTTTTCGGAGGTGCTCGTATGCGAGCGAGCGTGGGTAACAACCAACGCGCTTCTCTCGTACCTACTCGGTAGTATCATATGAGCGACCACATGACAAGCATCCCATTAGTCATTAAAACCTTGCTGTTGAATAAAGAACACTATTTATCGTACTGTCTCCTCGTTTCAATCGTCCTGATCACACACTCCTGATTTAACAGGTTATGGGCCCAGTCCATTACCTGCGAATTACTGCGAAAACTGTGTGTGACCCTTGTGAAATTTTTTCGGGAAGTCGAGCGTGGCACAAGACGGAAGTCGGTCATTGTTCGAGAGACTGTACGAGCGTTTAAGCAACGAGTGTGTGCGGGAATCTAATCCGCGATGTCGGTCGGAATCTCAGTAAAAGGCGTGAAGCCCTTCGACGGAACGAACTTCCAAGGCTGGAAACACAGATAACCGCATTATTCGTGATGAACGACGTTCTCGATGTGGTCGATAGAACGCGGGAAGAGCCAGTAGCGAGAGACGGGCACGCGGCGGGGCTGAAAAAAAGTGAAAGATATTGCAACGGCGAGGTTCATCATCTTATCAAACCTTGACGAGGTGCAACAAGTGTGTGTGCTATCGTGTACCACTGCAAACGAAATGTGGGAAAAAATGTGCCTGATCCACGAGCAGAAAACAGCGTCAAACAAGCTGGGTCTGCTGCAAAAATTCTACGCCTATCGGATGAGCGAGGCGGACACGGCGGTACAGCACGTGGCCAGAGTAACAAATATGGCGATTCAGCTGAAGGACATTGGTGAAAACGTATCGGACTCTACAATCATGGCGAAAGTCCTCGTGAGTCTAACCACGAGGTTTAGCACGCTGCAAGTAGCTTGGGACAGCATCGACCCCGATCGACAGACCCTCGATAATTTACAGGAGAGGTTGATATGAGAAGATGCGAGGCTCAACAGCGACGACGACGCTTCGGAAGCGTTGGCCACGTCAACCGGGAAATATCGACGCTACCTAGAAACCAAGGATGTAAAGTGTTTCAAGTGCCAAGGTACAGGACATATCGCGAGACATTGCAGAAACAAAAGAAAGCGGCGCGAAGAAGACGACGAAAAATCTCTCAACTGTGCGTTCGCTATACAAACTCGTGAAAATTCGGAGGTGTCGAGTTCAGAAAACGCAGGAAGTGCTCGCGCGCTGTGGACACAGAGCCACGCAATGGCGGCAAACCAGAGCGACGTCTGGTTGATCGACAGCGACGCATCGAGTCACCTAACGTACCGATGTGACTGGCTCACCGACTACAAGATCGACAAATCTGGCGCTACGGTAACACTGGGAGACAACCAAATCTGCGAAGTCGCTGGTGAAGGTACGGTGTGGATAAAAAAAGCTGATTGACGGTGTACGGTACGACTCGCGTATCGAGAAGGTACTACACGTCCCGAAAATGCGCAAGAATTTGTTCTTACAAGGAAACGTTGCGAGGTCGATGTCTCCGATTTCGATTAAATTTAGCATGCTTGTAGAATGAGTAAAAATAGGCGATACGTATTTTTTTATATCGGCGGAACCCGATTTTTAAGGGTTGAAAAGCACCCTCGAACATTGGGGTGTTTTTCGTTTTTTGTCGATAACGTTTTAACGGTACGAGATATGAAAAGACTTCAAATTGCAACAGTGTTTATTTTTTCGTGTACTATACATTGGAGATGAGAACGATGCAGATAGCAACAAATTTCATATTGTTTATTGCAAAAATGCAATTTTTTCAACCGTATCTCCGAGAATTTTTAATCGATTGGGATGTAAATTTGCATACATGTAGAGAATGGAAAAGTGCGGATACGGATTTTTTCTTTTTCCGATATCTGACAATTAAGGGGTTGAAACTGCCCGTCGATTTTTTGCCGAGAGCATCGCATGATCAGCTAGCCTTTTGGCATTTCGGTCTAAATTCACGTCAATATATGTTCGTGTTATGACGCAATTGCATATTTGTAACATTCCAGCCCCCCCCCCCCCCCAACGGTCCACCTCTCGAAAGGCAAACGTTCAAAGTTCTTACAGTGCGGCATGGACGAAAATTTGTAGAAATAAAAATGGGTTACAAAGAAAGTACAATCAGTCAAAATAGTCGATACACATTTTCTCGTGGGCGTGTTGTTTATTGCAATAATTCGTGAATTACTTGTGAAAAATCACTCTTCAGTTTCCCACTCATATGGGCAGAAGCAAGACTCTCAATCACGGACTGACTTCGTGCTTCGGAAAGCAAGTGGATTACAATTGTATATTTACGAAGAAATTCCACTCCGCTCACCGTATCGAAGGCATTATCTGCAGAGATTACAGCGTTTTTAGGTTGCCGCTGCAACTCATGAACAGAATGATGCAAACATTTTTATCAGCCTATAAGGCAGCATAATTTAATCTTTACTTTAACTTTAATTTCACGAACAGCAGAACCAATGAACAAAAGACATAAATCTTCGCAAAGAGCGACTACGGTGCGAAAAGCGGCTCTCATGATAACCTTGAAATCGCCTTATTTAAGATTAATAGCAGTTCTGGTAATAGCGTGTGTCGTCGTTGTATTTTTCGTGTGTATTTATCAATTGGGTTTCAAGTCATATAAATTCACTACGAACATTATTGCTGCAGTTACGACGGAGAAGCCAGCCATACATTTTAAGTTCGAAATACAAATAACAATGTACGTTAATCCGGTGAATGTTATTCAACTTCTATCCATAGCGATAAGTGGTATGAATTTGCGACGCACTTCAATCACCGAACAGGAAAAACAGTTCAGTAAGGATCTAGAAAACATGATCATTGAAGCGATGGATCAACCTACGAAAATGGAAGTCGAAACTGGTTTGGATTTTCTGTCACCAAATGAAATTCATGAAGCAGCCGCAATAGAAGATGACACTGAAGGAGATTGGCACGGACAACGATACCTAGATCCAAAAATTGATGATAATGTATGTACCCAAGATATAGAAGAATTGAGTTACGAATACAAGACATGAGCTGTAGATTACTGGAGATCTGGGGCAAATGGGAATAGAAAGTTATCGTCTGTTCAAACGAAATTCAAAAAGGTGAAATCAGAGCCGCGGTTGCGTCGGTGGGCCCATAGTATAAATAAGAGTGGCACCTACAAAGAAAAGTTAACAAAGATAGCTCACTATACGTTAAACAATTTTAATGATGCCTTGGACAAAAGACTGCCTGTCCATGATATAGATCTTCGACGATGGGCCTTAGGTGCACGAGAAATTGTAGAAATACCAGCCGTAAATTTCGCTTCTTGGCTAAGGACATTCAAAAACCAACATGGAATTGTTGTGTCACGGAAGATTACTAAATATGGAACAAAACAACATTTATTTAATGCTGATACACTTGAAAACCAAGCTATCGAATTTATAGAAATGGTGAAAGTCAACATAGCGGCACGATTACGATATCTCCGGCGCCTTGATTTAACCATGGATAATTATTATTTGGGCAAAAATAAGCACTTTTTGAAGAATAAAAAAATCGCGATTTTGGCTTCGTTTAGTAGATACAGATACAATTCCCTTTCTATAATATATATAGATAAAGAGTCAACCCGAATAAAGAATATCGATGTGTGTGCGGAATCGTTGGGTGGGTCTGAAGCACCTTCGATGTGTGGGCGGAATCGTTGGGTGGGTCTGGAGCACCTTCGATGTGTGGGCGGAATCGTTGGCTGGGTCTGAAGCACCTTCGATGTGTGGGCGGAATCGTTGGGTGGGTCTGAAGCACCTTCGATGTGTGGGCGGAATCGTTGGGTGGGTCTGAATGGCTGCCCATTATCGGGCAGCCAAACCCAAACAAACCCAAACAAACCCAAACAAATACACACACACACACACACACACACACACACAAAACAGCCCTTTTCAGGACTAAGGAATACCAATGCAGATAACCTCCACGTGGTGTATTCTGGATAACGCTAATAATCTGCAGCCAATTTACATAAATCACCGACGAAGTACGATGAAACAATGCAAAGCACGCGGAAATTCGATTCACATCGAAAAATCGGGGAAATAAATGTTTTACTCTTCAAAGCGCTGTAACTCCGAAACTAAGGCTCGAAACGAAAAAAGTTATTCTTGTTTTTCGTATTTTTTCGCCCATATTACATAATCCAATGATAAAATTAAGGCGCCGGAGATATCATAATCTCCCCAACATAGCCAACGTAGGGGGCTGAAGACACATTTAATTCTGATCAGTGTGGATTCAATTTAGAGCTACATACAGGCCGCACATTGGCGAAAGAAGGGCAGAAATCCGTTGAGATAGTCGTGCAATCGAAAACATCAACAACACACAGTTATGCTATACAGCCTTTGGTTTCTGCGAGCGGCAAGCTTTTGGCACCTATGTTGATCGTTTTAAACGAACCTACTGGCAAATTTGGTCCTCGAGTGGAACAAACTATGTTCAAAGCCGAAAAAATATTTCTATTTGCTTCGAAATCTGGAAAATTTACGACTAATCATTTTAAGCGATGATTCCAAGAAGTATATATTCCCAATACCGGTCCAAAATCGGCAATACTCCTGGATTCTTGGAGCGGTCAATGTCCAACTGCAATTAAAGAAATGGATATGCAAGGGAAAGATATTAAAGTTTTAACCATTCCAGCAGATAAATATATTGCACCAGTTTCATTAGTTCTGTAGACAATTAGTCCATATGATAATTAGTAATTCCTGCAGGTATGACTGGAATGATACAGCTCCTTGATGTTTATGGCTTCCGTGTATGGAAAAACATCGTCAAACACTTTTCTGACGCAGTAATATTAGACAATTACGACGTCAATCTGCATTTGAGAGACAATATTGTTAAATTACAATCTCTTACACACAACCAGTTTTCTTCTTCACGGTTTACAAACCTTTTCAAATATGCTTGGTACAAAATCGGGTACGAAGAAGAAAGACCACCAAACTTCGAAAATCCGGTAGAATTTTGCTTTTCACAAAATGTACCGACATGCGATATATGCGGCGAAGCAGCTATTATCACTTGTGCGTGGTGTAAGAAATCTCTTTGTTTCAAACACTTTTATCATGACTATTATTATTGTAATAAGTATAATCCATAAAAAACATAGAGTTGAGACGTTTCCTAAATGAGTAAGCGTGAGAACACTTTTCCGATTGTGGTGTAATCTTCAAAGGCAGTGCGTGGCGGGGGAGAACTTCTTCGTAAATATACAATTATAATTCAGTTTCTTCCCGGAGCACGAAGTCAGTCCGTGATTGCGATCCTTGCCTCTGCCCATATTAGTGGAAAACTGAAGAGTGATTTTTCACAAGTAATTCACGAATTATTGCACTAAACAACCCGCCATATCTTGCTGTACTCATCATTATCACCATAAACGTCTAGTAGTCGAAGAATACAACATTTTTTTTCGATCTGTATTTTTATTTCGGCCCGTTCACGAGCTATAGAAAGAACGAAGTTTTAAAGGGTGCGTTGACCCCTTAAGAGTGTCGTTCCGCAAAAACGAGAAAATGTGTATCGACTATTTTGATTGATTGTACATTCTTTGTAACCCATTTTTATTTCTACAAATTTTCGTCCATGCCGCACGGTAAGAACTTTGAACGTTTGCCTTTCGAGTGGGGGTTCGTTGGGGGGGTGGGGGCTGGAATGTTACAAATATGCAATCGCGTCATAACACGAACATATACTGACGTGAATTTAGACCGAAATGCCAAAAGGCTAGCTGATTATACCACGATCTTGGCAAAAAAAAATCGACGGGCAGTTTCAACCCCTTAATTGTGAGATATCGGAAAAAGAAAAAATCCGTATCCGCACTTTTCCATTTTCTGCATGTATGCAAATTTACATACCAATCGATTAGAATATCTCGGAGATACGGTTGAAAAACTTGTATTTTTGCAATAAACAATATGAAATTGGTTTCTATCTGCATCGTTCTCATCTCCAATGTATAGTACACGAAAAAATAAACATTGTTAGAATTTGAAGTTTTTTCATATCCCGTATCGTTAAAATGTTATCGACGAAAAACGAAAAACACCCCAATTTTCGAGGGTGCTTTTCAACCCTTAATAATCGGGTTCCGCCGATATAAAAAAAATACGCGTCGCCTATTTTTACCCATTCTACAAGCATGCCAAATTTAAGCGAAATCGGAGACATCGACCTCGCAACGTTTCCTTGTGAGAGAAAACGCACGATCCACACTGTACGAAGCCTGCGAGACACTGAGCGAGAGCCAATGATATCGGAATATCGGAAAAAGAAAAAATCCGTATCCGCACTTTTCCATTTTCTGCATGTATGCAAATTTACATCCCAATCGATTCGAATATCTCGGAGATACGGTTGAAAAACTTGTATTTTTGCAATAAACAATATGAAATTTGTTTCTATCTGCATCGTTCTCATCTCCAATATATAGTACACGAAAAAATTGTTAGAATTTGAAGTTTTTTCATATCTCGTATCGTTAAAATGTTATCGACGAAAAACGAAAAACACCCCAATTTTCGAGGGTGCTTTTCAACCCTTAAAAATCAAGTTCCGCTGATATAAAAAAATACGTGTCGCCTATTTTTACCCATTCTACTAGCATGCCAAATTTTATCGAAATAGGAGACATCGACCTCGCAACGTTTCCTTGTCAGTCGGAATTTGTGCGAAAAACGGGATCGTGGTGAAGTTCGTGGACAATCGAGTCGAATTGGTTCGCGATAACGAAGTGCTCGCGACCCGAACGCTTCAGAGAAACAACGTGTACCGATTGCTTTTCAAGGTCGCGAAACAGGGGAGCATCGAAGAGGCAAGTATAGCCACGACAAATCTCACGGTGTTGGCACGAGCGACTGGGACATGCCAGAAAGCGTGCGGTGCTCGAATTGGCCGGAAAAAGGCTAGTGAGCGGAGTGAAAATAACAGACAAGAGTGACGGGAAATCGCACAGGCTGCCGTTTAAAAAATAACTCCACCGGGAAGTAGAGACGAAACCGGGCGAGAAAATGCATGCCGGTGTCTGTGGGCCAATGTCAACAAACTCGATCGGAGGATCGAAATATCTCTTGATTTTCAAAGACAAAACGACCGGCTACAGACACGTGTATTTCCTGAAAATGAAATCCGAAGTTTTTGAAAAATTCAGGATCTTCGAGAAAATGATCGCAAACAAGTTCGGACGAACAATGAAAACGTTACACTCGGAAAATGGGCGAGAGTGTTTCAACAAGAAAATGGACGATTATCTCAAGGAACGAGCAATTCAGCGAGAAACAACCGCGCCATACAATCCTGAGCAAAATGGAAAAGCAGAACGTGATAACAGAACAATAGTAGAAAGTGCGCGCACGATGATAATCGCGAAAAACTTACCGTTGAGCCTATGGGCCGATGCGGTGAATTGTGCTGTGCACGTCCTCGATTGAACCACGTGGTCAAGTGGAGCTGTGACGCCATACGAAGCCTGGGTTGGAAAAACCCCGAATCTGAAGCATCTACGAATCTCCGGGGCGGAGGCGTATGTGCACACTCCAAAATAATTGACGCACAAATTCGATGCGCGTGCGACGAAGAAAATCCTCATCGGCTACACAGAGGAATCGACGAATTATCGAGTTTTCGATCCGGAGTCGAAAAAGGTGAGCATTGTCCGATATGTGGTATTCAATGAGCAAGGTGGGAAAACATTGGTGAAAACCGGCGAAGGTGGAGAAGAAGTTGAAGTAACAATTCCACTGCCGAGAGCCGAGAACGACCACCAGGAAGAGAGCGACGTAGACGGCAACGAGAGCAACAACGAATGAGAGGAAGAAAACGACGTCGGGAACGAGGCACGATCGAACGAGCCAACGGGGGAAAATCCAAGATCTCTTCGGGATCGCTCACAAATCCAACCTCCAAGTCGGTACAGGCTCGACGCAAATGTTACCGAGTACATCGTGCTAAATACGTATGAAGAGGCTACGAATAGCACGGAAGCTGCACAGTGGGCAAGTACTATTCAGAGCGGAGTTCACGCTCATAAGGAAAACAACACGTGGTAACTCGTGAAAAAAACACCGGAAATGAGACTGATAGATTCTAAACGGGTGTTTCGCGTGAAATCGGATAAAGACGGCAAATCGCATCGATTCAAGGCACGGCTGTGTGCGAGAGGTTTTCTCCAACGCGAAGGCATCGACTACAAGGAAACATTCTCCCCAGTAGTCAGGTATGACTCCCTGAGAGTATTGCTGCCGACGATCGCCGAAAAAGGTCTCGAGGTAATGCAGTTCGAAGTACAAACTGCATTCTTATACGGGAAACTGGAAGAAACTATATACAGGGTGACTTTTATAAGGTGGACAGGTGTTTTTAGAGGGTCTTGCGCGGTGATTTTGCGACTGAAAAAAATATGATTTTTAATGGTTTTTCACGCTTTCTTTGAAAAAAAATATATCGTATTTTTGTCATGAATAGCATTTGCCAGAGAAAATAGAGTATTCTGGAAAAGAATAAAAAATCCATTTTGCGTGCAGGAGAATGAAGTTTATCAAACTCCGAATACGGGACACTCCCGAAAAACTATATTTGTGCTCCCCGTCACGGAGAAAAAAATTATCAAACATACGATTAAAGTGTATAAATCGGAATTTAATCAGTGGAACAAACGAGCTAAGTCAGGCACGACAGTGCTATAGGAAGTGCTAGTCTGCTGACGTCACAGCTGCAACTTCCGAATAGTCGGCTGTCACAGGAAGTTGGTTCAGAGTCCGATGATACGCGGTCGAGCCAAGGAACCTGAATGTGTCCCTATCTGAGAACTTGATTCAAAATAATGTCAATTTATAAAATGTTCGAGGATTCCATGCACTGCAAATACGATTTTCAATCATTTGCGATTCGCTAACAACTTTTGGAATAAATTATTCTAGCAATACATTTTAAAGTAATTTGACGTGGAATTATTAATTTTTACCAAATGTTACGAGATTTCTGTCTTTTAATGTTGCATAAATTATCTTCACATGTTGTAGTTACAGAATTTTTGAATAATTTATGAAAAGTCAAAAATAAAAATGCTCGTATAATTTGGCAAAAAATAATAATTTCACGCGAAATTACTTTAAAATGTATTGATAGAATTATTTATTGCGAAACTTATTAGCGAATCGCAAATGATGAGGAATATTGTTTGCGGACCATGAAATCCGCAAACATTTTCGAAATTGACATTATTTCCGATAAAGTTCGCATTCTATAGATCAAGTTCAATCGATTATCTTAAACCTCAATCTATGAAGGTATTTCAGGCACTTTAATCCCGTGAAACTGGGTCGTTTTCGTTTTTGCACTGCCAAACCAACAATTGTCGGTGGAAAAAATCTGAAAAAAATCATGGTCGATTTTAGACCGTACTTCTACAGGAATGATAAGGTTGTTTTCTTCCTTATTTTCGATTTTTTAAAAATAAATATTAAGTGAAGAAAATGATCTTGGGCGGGATGAGAACGACCCAGGTTTGCGAATCGCGGGTTAGCCCCCGGGAACCATTCCGAGCACCGATTTTATCTTTGTTAAATAAACAAAGCTCCTAGCGTCGTTCTCGCGGCATCGTCAGACTTCTCGACCCAATCTGACCGGAAGTAGGATAAAATCGGAGACGAATTCGGTGCCGTGATATTGGGAATGTCCGATCGAGGCCCCGGGAACCATTCCGAGCACCGATTTTATCTTGGTTAAATAAACAAAGCACCTAGCGTCGTTCTCGCGGCATCGTCAGACTTCTCGACCCAATCTTACCGAAAGTAAGATAAAATCGGAGACGAATTGGGGGCAGCAATGTCGGAAATGTCCGATCGAGGCCCCGGGAATCATTCCGAGCACCGATTTTATCTTTGTTAAATAAACAAAGCTTCTAGCGTCGTTCTCGCAGCATCGTCAGACGTCTAGACCCAATCTGACCGGAAGTAGAATAAAATCGGGGACGAATTCGGTGCAGTAATATCGGGAATGTCCGATCAAGGCCCCGGGAACCATTCCAAGCACCGATTTCATCTTTGTTAAATAAACAAAGCTCCTAGCGTCGTTCTCGCGGCATCGTCAGACTTCTCGACCCAATCTGACCGGAAGTAGGATAAAATCGGAGACGAATTAGGGGCAGTAATGTCGGGAATGTCCCATCAAGGCTCCGAGAACCAGTCCGAGCACCGATTTTATCTTTGTTGAATAAACAAAGCTCTTACCGTCGTTCTCGCGGCATCGTCAGACTTCTCGACCCAATCTGACCGGAAGTAGGATAAAATCGGAGACGAATTCGGGGCAGTATTATCGGGAATGTCTGCTCGAGGCCCCGGGAACCATTCCGAGAACCGTCTTTATCTTTGTTAAATAAACAAAGCTCCTACCGTCGTTCTCGCGGCATCGTCAGACTTCTTGACCCAATCTGACCGGGAGTAGGATAAAATCGGAGACGAATTCGGGGCAGTAATGTCGGGAATGTCCGATCAAGGCTCCGAGAACCATTCTGAGCACCGATTTTATCTTTGTTAAATAAACAAAGCTCCTACCGTCGTTCTCGCGGCATCGTCAAACTTCTCGACCGAATCTGACCGGAAATAGGATAAAATCGGAGACGACTTCGGGGCGGTAATATCGGGAATGTCCGATCGAGGCCCCGGAAACCATTCCGAACACCGATTTTATCTTGGTTTAATAAACAAAGCTCCTTCCGTCGTTCCCGCGGTGACGTCAGACTTCCCGACCAAATTTGACCGGAAGTAAGATAAAATCGGAGACGAATTGGGGGCAGTAATATCGGGAATATCCGATCGAGGCCCCGGGAACTATTCCAAGCGCCGATTTTATCTTTGTTGAATAAACAAAGCTCCTACCGTCGTTCTCGCGGCATCGTCACACTTTTTGACCCAATCTTACCGGAAGTAAGATGAAATCGGAGATGAATTGGGGGCAGTAATATCGGGAATGTCAGATTGAGGCCCCGGGAACCATTCCGAGCACCGATTTTATCTTTGTTAAATAAACAAAGCTCCTAGCGTCGTTCTCGCAGCATCGTCAGACTTCTCGACCCAATCTGACCGGAAGTAGGATAAAATCGGAGACGAATTCGGGGCAGTAATGTCGGGAATGTCCCATCAAGGCTCCGAGAACCATTCCGAGCACCGATTTTATCTTTGTTAAATAAACAAAGCTCCTACCGTCGTTCTCGTGGCATCGTCAGACTTCTCGACCCAATCTGACCGGAAGTAGGATAAAATCGGAGACGAATTCGGGGCAGTAATATCGGGAATGTCCGATCAAGGCTCTGAGAACCATTCTGAGCACCGATTTTATCTTTGTTAAATAAACAAAGCTCCTACCATCATTCTCGCGGCATCGTCAGACTTCTCGACCCAATCTGATTAGAAGTAGGATAAAATCGGAGACGAATTCGGGGCAGTAATATCGAGAATGTCCGATCGAGGCCCCGGGAACCATTCCAAGCATCGATTTTATCTTTGTTAAATAAACGAAGCTCCTAGCGTCGTTCTCGCGGCATCGTCACACTTCTTGACCCAATCTGACCGGAAGTAAGATAAAATCGGAGATGAATTGGGGGCAGTAATATCGGGAATGTCCGATTGAGGCCCCGGGAACCATTCCGAGCACCGATTTTATCATTATTAAATAAACAAAGCTCCTAGTGTCGTTCTCGCGGCATCGTCAGACTTCTCGACCTAATCTGACCGGAATTAGGATAAAATCGGAGACGAATTCGGGGCAGTAATGTCGGGAATGTCCCATCAAGGCTCCGAGAACCATTCCGAGCACCGATTCTATCTTTGTTAAATAAACAAAGCTCCTACCGTCGTTCTCGCGGCATCGTCAGACTTCTCGACCCAATCTGACCGGAAGTAGGATAAAATCGGAGACGAATTCGGGGCAGTAATGTCGGGAATGTCCGATCAATTCTCCGAGAACCATTCTGAGCACCGATTTTATCTTTGTTAAATAAACAAAGCTCCTACCAGCGTTCTCGCGGCATCGTCAGACTTCTCGACCTAACCTGATTGGAAGTAGGATAAAATCGGAGACGAATTCGGGGCAGTAATATCGAGAATGTCCCATCGAGGCCTCGGGAACCATTCCGAGCATCGATTTTATCTTTGTTAAATAAACAAAGCTCCTAGCGTCGTTCTCGCGGCATCGTCACACTTCTTGACCCAATCTGACCGGAAGTAAGATAAAATCGGAGATGAATTGGGGGCAGTAATATCGGGAATGTCCGATTGATGCCCCGGGAACCATTCCGAGCACCGATTTTATCTTTGTTAAATAAACAAATCTCGTAGCGTCGTTCTCGCGGCATCGTCAGACTTCTCGACCCAATCTGACCGGAATTAGGATAAAATCGGAGACGCATTCGGGGCAGTAATGTCGGGAATGTCCCATCAAGGCTCCGAGAACCATTCCGAGCACCGATTTTATCTTTGTTAAATAAACAAAGCTCCTACCGTCGTTCTCGCGGCATCGTCAGACTTCTCGACCCAATCTGACCGGAAGTAGGATAAAATCGAAGACGAATTCGGGGCAGTAATGTCGGGAATGTCCGATCAATTCTCCGAGAACCATTCTGAGCACCGATTTTATCTTTGTTAAATAAACAAAGCTCCTACCGTCGTTCTCGCGGCATCGTCAGACTTCTCGACCCAATCTGACCGGAAGTAGGATAAAATCGGAGACGAATTCGGGGCAGTAGTAACGGGAATGTCTGATCGAGGCCCCGGGAACCATTCCGAACACCGATTTTATCTTTGTTTAATAAACAAAGCTCCTTCCGTCGTTCTCGCGGCATCGTCAGACTTCTCGACCAAATTTGACCGGAAGTAAGATAAAATCGTAGACGAATTGGGGGCAGAAATATGGGGAATGTCCTATCGAGGCCCCGGGAACCATTCCGAGCACCGATTTTATCTTTGTTAAATAAACAAAGCTCCTAGCGTCGTTCTCGCGGCATCGTCAGACTTGTCGACCCAATCTGACCGGAAGTAGGATAAAATCGGAGACGAATTCGGGGCAGTAATGTCGGGAATGTCCGATCAATTCTCCGAGAACCATTCTGAGCACCGATTTTATCTTTGTTAAATAAACAAAGCTCCTACCAGCGTTCTCGCGGCATCGTCAGACTTCTCGACCTAACTTGATTGGAAGTAGGATAAAATCGGAGACGAATTCGGGGCAGTAATATCGAGAATGTCCCATCGAGGCCTCGGGAACCATTCCGAGCATCGATTTTATCTTTGTTAAATAAACAAAGCTCCTAGCGTCGTTCTCGCGGCATCGTCACACTTCTTGACCCAATCTGACCGGAAGTAAGATAAAATCGGAGATGAATTGGGGGCAGTAATATCGGGAATGTCCGATTGATGCCCCGGGAACCATTCCGAGCACCGATTTTATCTTTGTTAAATAAACAAATCTCGTAGCGTCGTTCTCGCGGCATCGTCAGACTTCTCGACCAAATTTGACCGGAATTAGGATAAAATCGGAGACGAATTGGGGGCAGAAATATGGGGAATGTCCTATCGAGGCCCCGGGAACCATTCCGAGCACCGATTTTATCTTTGTTAAATAAACAAAGCTCCTAGCGTGGTTCTCGCGGCATCGTCAGACTTGTCGACCCAATCTGACCGGAAGTAGGATAAAATCGGAGACGAATTCGGGGTAGTAATGTTGGGAATGTCCGATCAAGGCTCCGAGAACCATTCCGAGCATCGATTTTATCTTTGTTCAATAAACAATGCTCCTAGCGTCATTCTCGCGGCATCGTCAGACTTGTCGACCCAATCTGACCGGAAGTAGGATAAAATCGGAGACGAATTCGGGGTAGTAGTATCGGGAATGTCCGATCGAGGCCCCGGGAACCATTCCGAGCACCGATTTTATCTTTGTTAAATAAACAAAGCTCCTAGCGTCGTTTTCGCGGCATCGTCCGACTTCTCGACTCAATCTGACCGGAAATAAAATAAAATCGTAGACGGATTCGGGGAAGTACTATCAGGAATTTCCGATTGAGGCCCCTAGAAACGTTGCGAGCACCGATCTTATCTTTGTTAAATAAATAACGCTCCTTCCCTCGCTGTCGCAGGATCGTCAGACTTCTCGACCCGATCTGACCGGAAATAAGACAAAATCGGAGACGAATTCGGGGCAGTAGTGTGAGGAATGTCCGATCGGTGCTCCGAGAACCGTTGCGAGCACTGATTCTATCTTTGTTAAATAAATAAGGCTCCTTCCGTCGTTGTCGCAGCATCGTCAGATTTCTGGACTCAATCTGACCCATTGCGGAGCAAATGCTAACCCGCGATTCGCAAACCTGGGTCGTTTTCATCCCGCCCAAGATCATTTTCTTCACTTAATATTTATTTTTAAAAAATCGAAAATAAGGAAGAAAATAACCTTATCATTCCTGTAGAAGTACGGTCTAAAATCGACCATTATTTTGTCAGATTTTTTCCACCGACAATTGTTAGTTTGGCAGTGCAAAAACGAAAACGACCCAGTTTCACGGGATTAAAGTGCCTGAAATACCTTCATAGATTGAGGTTTAAGATAATCGATTGAACTTGATCCATAGATTGCGAACTTTATCGTAAATAATGTCAATTTCGAAAATGTTTGCGGATTTCATGGTCCGCAAACAATATTTCTCATCATTTGCGATTCGCTAATAACTTTCGCAATAAATAATTCTATCAATACATTTTAAAGTAATTTCGCGTGAAATTATTATTTTTTGCCAAATTATACGAGCATTTTTATTTTTGACTTTTCATAAATTATTCAAAAATTCTGTAACTACAACATGTGAAGATAATTTATGCAACATTATAAGACAGAAATCTCGTAATATTTGGTAAAAAATAATAATTCCACGTCAAATTACTTTAAAATGTATTGCTAGAATCATTTATTCCAAAAGTTGTTAGCGAATCGCAAATGATTGAAAATCATATTTGCAGTGCATGGAATCCTCGAACATTTTATAAATTGACGTTATTTTGAATCAAGTTCTCAGATAGGGACACATTCAGGTCCCTTGGCTCGACCGCGTATCATCGGACTCTGAACCAACTTCCTGTGACAGCCGACCATTCGGAAGTTGCAGCTGTGACGTCAGCAGACTAGCACTTCCTATAGCACTGTCGTGCCTGACTTAGCTCGCTTGTTCCACTGATTAAATTCCGATTTATACACTTTAATCGTATGTTTGATAATTTTTTTCTCCCTGACGGGGAGCACAAATATAGTTTTTCGGGAGTGTCCCGTATTCGGAATTTTATAAACTTCATTCTCCTGCACGCAAAATGGATTTTTTATTCTTTTCCAGAATACTCTATTTTCTTTGGCAAATGCTATTCATGACAAAAATACGATACTTTTTTTTTCAAAGAAAGCGTGAAAAACCATTAAAAATCATATTTTTTTCAGTCGCAAAATCACCGCGCAAGACCCTCTAAAAATACCTGTCCACCTTATAAAAGTCACCCTGTATATGAAGGTGCCGGAAGGACTCCAGGTGAAGGAAGATGTCTCGAATCTCGCGTGCAAGCTCGAGAGATCTCTCTACGGCCTGAAACAGGCGCCGGGGTGTTGGAACCTGACATTTACGAAGTTTCTGAGCGAGTTCGAGTTCCAAGAAGGAGAAGCAGACAAGTATGTGTTCACGGGAAAATTCAGAAACGACCAAGTGCATCTAGCGCTGTTTGTCGACGACGGAATAACAGCATCGAAAAATCTAAAGACTTTAAGATTAATCATTCGTCGACTGAGTGAAACCTTTAAAATCACGGTCGAAGATCGGACATTTTCGTCGGACTGCAAATCGAGCGCGATAGAGAACAAAAATCGTTAATAATTAATCAAAGAGCGTATACGGGATAAATAATTGAGAAATTCGGGATGTCGGACGCGAAAACGGCGAGTGTGCCGGCTGATCCGCACGCAGCATTGTCTCCAACCGAGGAGACTGACGAAAAGTCAAGTAACGCACCATATCGCGAAGCAGTCGGGTCTTTGGTTTTTCTAGCGGCCGTATCGAGACCGGATATTGGGTATTCTGTAAACTCGGTAAGCAAATACTTGAGTAATCATAACGCGACGCACTGGCGGGCAGTGAAAACAATATTCGCATATCTAAAAGGCACAATCGAGTACGCTATTAAGTATGTAAGCGGCGGTAGCGAAGCAGCATTGATCGGTTTTGCTGATGCCGACTACGCCGGAGGTATAGAGACGCGAAGATCGACGACCGGCTATGTATTTTGTCTAGCGAACGGAGCCGTCACGTGGTCGTCGCATCGGCAACGACTCGTGACGTTGAGCACAACAGAGGCCGAATATGTTGCTGCGTCAACAGCGGCGCGCGAAGTAATCTGGCTAAGGAAACTACTGTCGGACATCGAATGTCCCTGCGAGAAAGAAACCGTGCTATACGTTGACAACCAAAGCTCGATTAAACTAATAAAAAATCCAGTATTCCATAAGAGAACTAAGCATATAGACGTTCACTATCACATTATCCCGGAAAAAGTGAACGAGAGAGAAATCAAAATAGAATACGTTCCGTCCGAGAGTCAACATATTCCCAAAATGATATGATATATTCCCAAAAGCGATACTAAAAGACCGCTTCCGAGAATTGTGTTCGAAGCTGAACATGATAATGGTTCACGAGAAACGCTCGAACTGCGGTAGTGATAAGAGTGACTGAGTTCCGCGCGTTTCTTTTTGCCGAACGTACAGGCACGGATTTATGTACGTGACTGTACGACCAAAGAGGAGAGCTCGACTTCGGGTTTTTCCGGAGGTGCTCGTATGCGAGCGAGCGTGGGTAACAACCAACGCGCTTCTCTCGCACCTACTCGATAGTATCATATGACGAGCATCTCACTAGTCATTAAATACTTGCTGTTGAATAAAGAACACTATCTATCGTACTGTCTCCTCGTTTCAATCGCCCTGATCACACACTCCTGATTTAACATATGGGGAAACCGAGAGGAGACAAATAGGGCCTTGTTCGTGATGGAATGCGTCACGCGAGAGAGAAGGAGCTAGTTGGCCAGCCTGGGAAAGCGGGTGGCTTATGTCATCTAATTTTAATACTGCAAGAGTCAGAGCCTCTTTTTTTGGAAGAATATATTTGTTGTGCATGTAGAGGATTAGGCCGGTTCGTTCGTCCGAGTCTTGTACCGTGAAGTCGCGTAGTTTCAAATTTGTACGACCAAGATCTGCGGCTGGGTTATGCGATACACTCTTCGTGCATGGTCGCAATGTGTTGACCAGTCTTGGAATCTTGAACTCTCTGTTTCAATAATTTGTTATGTAAGGGGAAATACGGAGTGTGCAGTCTGGCTTGGCTTAGGAATATGTATCGAGATCTCTCTTTCCATCGTTAGCAGAGTTTCTCTGACGCGTGTCGCAAACTATTTCGCGGGGATGCAGTTACGCAAGGACGTGACACCTCTCTCCTTTAGGATTGGACGTCCCGTTCAATCATGGAAGTTGGTAAGGGTTGTTTTAGTGGGGTGAGAGATATTTAAGGCGCATCTTCGGCATGTTTAGGACATTGCCACATTTTTTGTCTTGTGAGCACAATTGCTGGGAATTTTGTGACTTTTTCTTTTTGTTTTCTTTGAGAAAGAGAAAAGGGAAGAGCAATCAGGACAATGGCTCCGCGGAAAAACCAAAGAGATGGCCTTTACATGGTAAGTATCTTGGTGATGAAGTTATTGTTGTTCCAAGATTCGAGCATCCGCAAATCAATCTAATTTGTTTTTCAATTGTTTTTCTTCTAGGCGTCATTCATCGAAGCCGCCGTTGCCGTAAGACAGGAACGCCGGGAGAACCGACGGGCCGTCGAATTCCTGGAGAGGAGCTCGGATTTCGACGCGTTTGGCATCCGATGGCTATTGGAAGGACGCTGGGGTGAGGAACACCCCGAGAACGATTGAGACCATCCGGCTTGGGAGGATCCTCGCAGGGTCTTCGCGGGGTACGATGATTGGGATCTCTTTTCGATCCTTTTGCACTGTACGACGATTTGGGTCGGCCGGCGACTGCGGGTGCTTAAGTATGCGACGTTAAAAGGAAAAAGTAAAATAAATGAAATGTAAGAAAACGAGGAAAAGAGAGGAAGGATATATCGTCATTATTTCGCGTTTCTGCTTGTAACCCTCGACAACGTGGATATCCGGGTCTACAATCCTCTCATGGCACCCTAAGCGGTTGAATGGTTGTCTCGTGCGCGTCGTTGGCTGTAATTGTTTTCCGGCGATTGGCACTGAGGTTCCTTTTCGTGGCGATTGATTCGTGGGAGTTGGTATCCGTCGTTGGTGTTGAACCTTTTCGGGTCGGAGTTCACCGTTGGCATTGTTTCACACAAATCGGCATTCGACGTTGGTGGTGAGTTCGTTGAATTCATCTCGAGTATCGCGAATATGGCGCACGTATAGAGTAACAACAATATCGCACATAGAAAAAAATATTAAAAGAGCTTAGTTCGGTATGGATATTTATATATATTTGGTTAAGTATGTGGGTATCTGAAGAAAATTACATCAAAGCGTAGAAAAATGAAAAGAAGCAAAATTTACCCTCGTATGAACTTTTCGTTCCTTACTAAAAATGTGCATATTCCTATAATGTGACACGTAAGAAAGTCAACTTATATATATATATATATATATATTGAGACGTACAGGTCCGTCTCAGGCGCCATACCCCCACCTCAGAACCTATCAGCCGGTAAAAGACCGGTCGACAGGAATAGGGGAGGGGGAAGTAACGAAATAAGGACCTCGGGAAAACCCAGGCAAACTGAAGGTCACGAAACATTAAGCGAAAGGCATAAAAAGTGAGAGAAGAAAAAACAGAAAAGAACAAAAACAGTCTAAGGTAGAAAAAGTTAGAGAGAAAAAGAAAAACAGAAAATAAACAAAAACAGTAGAGAAAGGTAACGACAGGTAAAAAGTAAGGGAAGGGGAAAAGTCGTTGGAAAGGAAACAGAGAAAGTAACAAAAAAAACAAAGGAAGAATAAATTTATTTAAAACATGAAAAAAGTTAACAATAAAGGGAATGATGGGTAATTGGTAAGGGAAGGGGAAAAGTAAACAATAAATTGTGGGTATAAAAGAGGGAGAAAGTTGGAGGAACGTCACTTCTTTTTTTCTTCGTGGATCAATAAGTACCGCTCAGGAAAGTACCCCGTTAAGGGTGGAAAGCTGAGAAGGGGAACTTTAAGAAACTTAAAAAAGTTAGGAAATAGTTTTTAAAGTCAATAAATACAGAAACAAAAAACTGGGAGAAGAATAAGAAAAAAGAGTACTAAAAAACATTAAGATTAATCGAAGGAGGAATAAATTACGAAAGGCTAAATAGACAATTAGTATTAGGAGAATATAAAGTGCGAGGAGGTACACGAAATACCAGGCGACGATACACACACACTTACATACACCTGTAAAACGCAAAATATCTGCAAGGGCTCCCGAAAATATCAGGAGAACCCGAAGGTCAAGGAGGCATCACGAAATTCAAACACCACACCGACACAATACACGTAACAAGCGGTAATATCATCATAAGCGGGCACGTGGCGCCATCCGACGGCGTTAAACACGGTTAGAGTAATCGATTACCGACGCGTGATAATCGATTACACTTACGGGGAGTAATTACAAGAAAGCGCACGGTAGCGCGTTAGTCGAAAGCGCGTCGCGATCCACCGCATCGGGACTCGATAGAGTGGGGGGACTCAGGGAGGGCGGTTAGCACGAGAGCGCGCTCGGCACCGCGCGCAACGAGCGACAGTAGGAAGAGAGGGGGTAGCGCGCCGTATTAAGATCAAGCGCACTGCGATCGATACCGCTAGGGAAAGTGGACCGCGACAGACAGCGCCACGCGTAACCTAGGGAAAGGCGCTCTCTAGACTCCGCGCGCCGTAGGCGAGAGTGCGCCGTAACTCAAGCACGCCGCGAGCGCCAATACGTGTAAGAGAAGGGGAAGAAAATCATCGACCCATGGTAAAGCGATCGCGTTCCAACACACTTACCCTCCGAGCGAGTCCGCTATTCGAGTATTGTACCGACCGAGACGCGACACATTAAAACATACAAAACACACTCCAGCGACACATTAAAACACACAAAACACACTCCAGCGACACATTAAGACACACAAAACACATTCCAGCCACACATTAAGACACACAAAACACACTCCAGCGACACATTAAAACACACAAAACACACTCCAGGGACACATTAAAACACACAAAACACACTACGGCGACACATTAAGACACACAAAACACACTCCAGCGACACATTAAAACACACAAAACACACTCCAGCGACACATTAAAACACACAAAACACACTCCGGCGACACATTAAGACACACAAAACACACTCCGGCGACACATTAAAACACACAAAACACACTCCAGCGACACATTGAAACACACAAAATACGCTCTAGCGACACAAGTAACACACCACATTTGTACACCAGAATTATTTTTATATCGAGTCAAAATACTGAATAAAGGTCATTTTATTACCAAATACCTCCAAAATAAAGAGTTTCAACTAATTTCTTCCCTGATCGAGTCCCGAACAAATAAAATTAATTGTGACGGATTCCGACCCGTTACATTTGGCGCCCGAACAGGGACTCGATCATAAGAAAGAAAAGCTCGTAGGAGGTATTAATAATAATAAAATGGCACAACAAAACAACGAAACGTCCCTTCACTGGGAATCAACGACGGCGGATGGGTTAATAGAGGAAGCCCGTAGAAGAGATCGGCAAAATATTGGGCGACTATCAGAGATAGGACCAGCACCAACAACGAACGAAGAAACTTTTGAGATCAATCAAAATAGAGGCAATACCGAGGTAATCATCGAAGACAATGAAACGGAGCACAGCGCAACCATTTTGTCTCTCATAAAAGCCATGAACAGTATACGCAACGAGCAGCGCCGGGAACACCTCACCACTCAGGCGGAAATCAAGCAACAAGATGATCAGTGCATCATAAGGACACGCCAGCTGAACGAGGAAATCAACAAAAAAATCGCAAACGATATGAACAAAATCGAGGAACGCACGGAACGGAAAATCGCGATTGCTCAAAAAATGATCGAGCAAAGTCACGAAGAAACTCAAAAAGAAAACGAGAAAATCGAAGATTTTGATACCCGAGTGGAGGCCATTAGAAGGACGATATCCCAACTTCTGCATTCATCGAAGGAGGTGGGAGAAGTGGTTACGGTTTACGGCATGTGAGAAAAGCATTCAGGCCCAAAATTTAGCTTCCAGAGGGAATACGACGTGGACTGCAGGGCTTGATGTCAGTCAGGCGTATGCAGCAAAGCAAAAGCCATCAAATTGCAACGGCGATGGAAGAGAACGACCAATGC
Source organism: Ophion slaviceki (assembly GCA_944452715.1). Classification (NCBI taxonomy): domain Eukaryota; kingdom Metazoa; phylum Arthropoda; class Insecta; order Hymenoptera; family Ichneumonidae; genus Ophion; species Ophion slaviceki. The sequence goes on from OX101790.1 coordinate 6,138,419, forward strand.
GGTTTCTGAAGGACTTCAGAGAATTCTGGCGAATTACCGGAAATACCGACCTTCATTATATCATCAGCCAGTCACTTCGGGATACGGCCAAGGATTGGTGGAGAATCATGGAAGAAAGGGTCCAGTCAATTGAAGAATTCGAAGAAAAATTCCAGGCACGTTATTGGAGTCAAGAGATCCAAAACAAAGTACGGAGAAATCTCGAATTTGGAGCATATGAATGGGACGGGCATCGAATGACCCGGACTGAATATGCCACTCAAATCTTTGGCAACGCAAAAGACTTTGCGTTGCGTTGTGCGGCCAAGGTCCGACAGAGGAACAAATCATCAGGAAATTGGCAAACCATTTCGACGAGGCAGTCAGAATGGCAGTACGGGTTAGTGGTATCAGAAACATCAACACTTTCCTCGAACTATTGGAAAGTATGGATGGAGCGGGACCCCTAAATTCTAGAAGATCTCTTCCACGGGGGCATGATACCAGCAATACAAACTGGCAGCAAAACAACCCGTGGAAGAACCAAAGATTTGGAACATTCGGGGGACCCCGCCCAACGGGGACGAACCAACAATGGAGACTGGAATATCCCAGATATTCGGGGCCACCACCACCATGCCAAGGTCAACAGCCAAGGGGTGGAGAATATGGGCCAGCCAACGCGACGCGAGGGCCGTGGATGCAATGCGGATACGGAAATACAAGACCCCCTCTGAACCCAGCAGCAGCACCATGGAATCCGGGTCAGTCCGGGGGACCAGCGACCATGAACATGCCGATCAGAGGTCAAGCGGAGTCACAAGCACCGCCAACACCAATCGGACAACCCGCCGGACAACAACAGAACCAGGGAAACTGTTAACCGTTGCGCCCGAATCGATGGCAATTACCAAGGTAAATGAAACATCACGAGGCGCAACGGACGACGAAGAGACTCAGGAAGCTATGGAAGAAGCACGTCAACGGATGAAAAGAAACCTGAAGAAGAAGGAAAGGTCAAGAAGGAGACGAAATAGTCCAAACGAGACGGAAGAGCAAATAAATCAGCAAACGATTCAAATGGGGATGCTGACGGTCCCTAGAAAGAAAAACGAAGGAAGAGAAAATGGGGAGAAAAGTAGCAGAAAGACAGGAATGGGCGAGCAAAAGTTACCGACTTGAAGAAGTGACCACTGGCGGCAGCACCAGGAAGAAATCAGAAAATAAGGAGAATAAGCCCATAGGACTCGAAACGAACGTGTACGAGCACCCAAGGGACTTCCTGATGGACGAGACAAGAAAAAGGAGCGTCGTGAAAAGAATACACCCACGATGTCCGACGCTGCCCATTAAAATGGAGGGAATCAGCGTAGAAATCCTGATCGATAGCGGGAGTGAAGTGTCATGCTTATCGGAGGACTTCTTCTTACACCATCAAGAAAGCTTCAAAAATAGTCCTAGAATACCCGTAACGAACACAGAGGCTATTGGGGCATTTGGAGGCAAATCAGGAAGAATTAAGCAGCAAATGATGGTTGAGGCCGAGCTTTACCAATCGCGAGGAAGTCTCCAAATGCTGATCATATCGAAAATGGGCCGGAACGCTATTCTGGGTATCGATGGACTATTCGAACTATAAGTAGAGGTAGACGCGAGTCAAGGCGTGATCAGAATCAGGGATGAAATAGTGGCGGAGCTCGAAGAGGGGAGGTGGATTTGGCGAAGCAGACAAACAACCGAGGAATCACCGACCCAGATTGCCGTAATTGAGGAAGGGACATCTGACGAAATTACGGAACAAGAAATAGGACAGAAGTTGCAGGAATGTCCAAATCTGAAAGAAAGTGTCAGGGAGGCATTTGAAGCCCTGATCCGACAATATCGACACATCTTCAGCCGAAGACCGGGTAGGATGTATGCGTACACTCATCGTCTGGTACTCAAGGACCCGGAGCCATATATGCATCGCTCATATCCCGTGCCAATTCAATACCGGGAAAAGGTGCAAAAGGAGATTCAAAGGATGATGGAACATGAAGTCATCGAACGAGCAAAAAGTCGCTTCATCAACCCACTGGTTACCGTAGTAAAGAAGGATGGATCGATTCGACTCTGTTTAGATGCTCGGCAACTGAATGCCTACCTCATTGAAGACCATAATACGGCACCACCAACAGAGGAGATTTTTCAACGATGCGGAGGAGCTCAGGTCATGTCGAGCCTAGACTTAACTAGCAGTTTTTGGCAGGTCCCATTAGCAGTCGAATCACGACAGTACACGGCATTCCAGCACGAGGGGAAATGCTACCAATTTACGGTAACACCCTTCGGACTTAAGACAAGCACGGCAAGCTTAATCAGAGGACTAGACGTCGTCTTACAAGATCTAGGAAACTCAGTCGTCAACTTCGTCGACGATCTGCTGTGTTTGTCAAAAGATGAGGAGCAACATGTGGCACATTTGCAACAACTGTTCGAGAGAATCAGTATAAACAACATGACATTGAATCTCCAAAAATCCCGATTTTTCCGGCATGAAGTCGCTTTCTTGGGACACGTTTTGACCACATCCGTCATAAAACCACAACCTGAGAAAATTAAATCAATTCAGGAGTGGTGGAACCTCAAATTGATATTCCACCACGCTGTGGTGGGGAGGGAGAGTGGGGGAACCTATTCTTTGACCACATGTCCGTTAGTGTCACGCCACCTGCGTCAGTGTGCAAAGTTGTGTCGCTGTGAGTGCATCGGTTCGGCTGTAAGATTTTTTTTAGTAAAACAACTATTTACATTTCGGCGAAAACGTAATGGCAGATTGTCGAGAATAACGCGCGGCTGTGAAATTTTGTTTCCTGTTGGGGAAATCGGCCGCGGAAACTATTGTTTCCGCCGCCATAACACCGATTGTCCACTCCCCATACTCACCGGATCTAGCCCCCTGTGACTTCTTTTTGTTCCCCAGACTCAAAACGAATATGAAAGAAAAGCGTTTTGCCACTGTGGAGGAGGTGAAACAAAAATCGCTGGAAGGCTTAAAGGATATCCCGATGAGTGAATTTAAAAACTGTTTTGAACAATGGAAGAATCGTTTGGAGAAGTGCGTTGTGGTCAATGGCGAATACTTTGAAGGTGATCAAAATTTGGTGTAAAAATATTGAGAAATAAAGAAGTTATGACGAAATTCCCGTTTTTTTTGGTCCCCCCTCGTATATAGAACCGATGTGCTGGTCTGGTGGTTAGCGTGCTTGCCTCTGAAATCAGCACATCGGGAGGTCGCGGGTTCGAATCACCGTCTCGTAGTTTCGGAGAGAAATAAAAACACAGGCGTGACGTACCTCCAGTTCTACACGGACGTCGCGCACACGGACCGGTACGTGTGTATGTCGGGGTGTCTGGCTGTAGCCTGTGAGCTATTTCTCGACGAAACGCGACTAGCTCCGAGGCTGGGAAGCGAACTCGTGACCGGCTGTATTGGTATCGGTTTTCCGCAGTTGCCCTATACCCATGACAGAAAATGTCATGGTGAATGCGATACAGAGGGGGAAGTCGGCTGCGGCCTCAAGGTGGGGATCAATTAGGGATGTGGATTGGAGAAAATGGTGGGAAATGTAAAAAGGGGAAATCCCTGTACATGGAAGCTACAATTAGCGAAGCGTTCGCCGTAGCAGATACAATAAAAAAAATTATATATATATTGTGACGTGACAAATTAGGGGGTCACGTCCATTTTCGAACGGTGTCGACCAGTGGGTCGGGTTTACGACCCTCAGGCGTCCTGGTTCGATTCTGGGTGGCTCCGAAATCGTCGACTCACGACGTGGCGGAATATTATACCTTTTTTGTAATTTTATTCCGGAAACCGCCACGTCTTACCTGTGTGTTTACCTACCGGCTCGTGAGCCGCGGATGAATGGACGAAATTAGTAACCTGTAAATAAAATGTTTGGGACAGTTTTTTAGGACGATTAGTATGGAGGACGGAACGATGTATCGGGGAACGATTGCTTGCGCGTCCATATTACCCCGAAGTAACGCATTAGCGATACCCGAGATTTCCCGGCTTCCGGTCCCGCGCTCCGCAAAACCTCGCGCGCGTTGGTACACGAGGACACACACGCGCCTCCACTCAGAGGCAGGCGAGCGTCGGACAACAGTGCTCGCGGATTGGATGCCGGAGGAGACGCCGGAATAAGGCCAAGTTACCGTGTCGCCCGTCCCTCTCGACTCAGCAACCCGGAGTTGCACCATCCCTACTGTCCTCTCGGGCCTCATGGACCGCGTAAGACCGGCGCCCCATCGAAGGGGCTCGGGGCGGTGGATCGGCGACCGGGGGTGTAGTTCACTTAGTGGTTTATCGCGTGGGCCCACCGCTATTCCCAGGACGCTGGGGAAATGCGAGGGAGGCCTCCCCGCCGCGTTCGAGGTCCCGCCTCGGTTCCTAGGGGAAGGGGTTCGAGGGGCAGTCAATTATTCGCTACGAGGACAGTCGCGCACGTGCGGAGAGTGCGGTAGAGCGGGGCCGTGGCCGTGGCATCTGAGGGAAATAGGGGAAAATCTCCTAGACAGAGAATAACGCGGTCACACGTGAGCGCGTGAAAAGAGGAGAGGGGCGCGTGAGTGGGGCACACGAGAGCCGGGAGCACCGCGAGAGCGCGGCGAATTGGGTTAGTCACGATTTCGGAGACTACGAGCCCAGCCGCGTCACTCCGGAAGAAAATTATCATCGATCGACTGCGAGGCAGGATCCTCCCGATTCAAGCAGCGAGCGTCTCCGTGCTGCGACTCTTCAGCGGTGAGCCCGATCTCTTTCGTCTCTCTACGTTCCTAAGGTACGAGCTCTAAATTCGTGTTCTTTTCATTTTACTTTTATTAGTTGCGCTAAGTGGCGACGGGTTACCCCACGGAGGGAAATTTCGTGTCCCCAGAGGGCCGGAACCCGGCGGGAGTGTTTCGGCGAAAAAGACGCGTTTGTTCCCGGGTTTCCGGCGCTGGGGAAGTTCCAGGTCAGTCATTAAATTTTGTAAGTGAGCTCGTATCTCATCCTCGGTCGTTCCGTCAAGTTCCGGTCAATTTTATTGCGTATCGCGTCAATTAGCGAATTGTGTTTTTTTGTTACCGATCATTAATAAACGTGATCGTTCGTTAAGCCTAGGGCATTAAATTAAAAATGTTTGCTGAGGTCCCGCTAAAATTGGCCCAAAGAAAAGCGTGAATTTCCGCGAGATTATATAATTTGGAGTAATATTTTATTTCGAGTCGGAAAATGTAATACGACATAGTTCGTGCGTATCCCTCTCGTCCAGTCTCTCCGCGCGCTCAGGGCCATCGAGCACTTGGTCTCGCGTTTGTTTACCTTTGTCTTTGTTTCCTTTGTTCTCGCGCGTTGTTTACGAGATCCCGAAATCCAGCTCACTCGAGAATTATACTTGCGCGAAACCCTTCGTAATATTCACTCGATTATTGTCGACCTCGCAACAATTGTATTTCGAGCGAATATATCGGGTGTCCGGGAAGTCGGTCGACATTATTCGGACCACCGGTCACCCACCATAAGGCATGGTGTTACGAGCGAATATATCGGGTGTCCGGAAAGTCAGTCGATATTATTTGGACTTCCGGTCGACCAGTCTAATGCATTGTATTTCGAGCGAACATATCGGGTGTCCGGAAAGTCAATCAATATTATTTGGGCTTTCGGTCGACCACCATAATGCGTTGTATTTCGAGCGAATATATCGGGTGTCCGGAGAGTCAGTCGACATTATTCGGACTTCTGGTCACCAACCACAACACCTTGTATCTCAAGTGAATATACGGGGTATCCGGAAAGTTAGTCGACATTATTCGGACTTTCGGTCACCTAGGTTATTATTTGGCCAATAGAGGCGGATATATCGGGTGTCCGAGCCGGCGACCATACATAATCGAGTTTCGTTGTATGGGCCTATAGACGATTACCTACACAATTACCTACACTCTTTTGCATTAATACACAATTACCTACGCAATTATCTACATTCTTTTGCATTAATACACGATTACCTACACAATTACCTACACTCTTGCACCAATACACGATTACCTACACAATTACCTACGCTCTTTTGGATTAATACACGAATTACCTACACAATTGCCTACACCCTTTTGCATTAATACACGATTACCTACACAATTATCTACACTCTTTTCCATTAATACACGATTTACCTACACAATTGCCTACGCCCTTTTGCATTAATACACGAATTACCTACACAATTGCCTACACCCTTTTACATTAATATACGATTACCTACACCATTGCTTACACTCTTTTGCATTAATAACCGATTACCTACACAATTGCCTACACCCTTTTACATTAATACACGATTACCTACACGATTGCCTACACGATTATCTACATAATTGCCTACGCCCTTTTGCATTAATACACGAATTACCTACACAGTTCCCTACGCTCTTTTTAGGTAGTACACGAGTGCCTACACGATTATCTACACAATTTCCTACGCTCTTTTGGAGTTAGTACACGAGTACGTACACGATTGCCTACACGATTATCTACACCGTTGCCTACACCAGTACATACGCCCTTTGGACAGAACCCTACTGCCAACGTCGCGCCCCTGGCTGTATTCCCCTCGAAACTGGGAGTTGTCAGGATTGTCGCTAGATTGTTGCCGGTGCGCCAGTAGCTTATCCAAGTGTGGATAGAAGTGGAGATTTATGTCGAGCGCCCCATGAATTGTACCCCGTATTGGCGGGCCTCGGGCCCAATAAACGAATACCAGTCATACTGTTAACACGTGTTGATTACTTCAGCGGATTCCTCCTATGAAGTGTCATCCTTGACACTCGTCCTTCGACCCTGCCCCTCCACCATATCCTCCGGCGAGCAGAGCTAGCTGGACCGCCTGGGTCGTGCCGTTCCACACCGGGTGTCCCAACATCCAGGGACCGCGCTCGGGTGGACAAAACCACAAGTCGACCCCGGGTCGGCGGTACTCCGGTACCTGGCGCCCACGTCCACCCGGCGGGTTCTCGGACACCCGGTAGGCTTCGGGAGCGGTACGAGCCCGGAAGTGTGCGGACCAGAAAACCCGTTACTATATATATATATATATATATATATATATATCGCTGTAGCGCGCACCTGATTAGCTATGTATGTTAATTCATGATTAATTATCTATGCGTCTGATAAAAAAATGACTGAGAACTTTTCGTCTCAGAGTTTTTTTCTTACCAGATGCTAGAAGGGCGTACGTTACTTCTGAGACACCTTGTATATATATATATATATATATATATATATATATATATATATATATATATATATATATATATATATACTCGAGAGCAATGGGATCGCACATATGAATATATTTTGGAAAAAATGATTTATTTCCAAATAAAAAACCGCTATTTTTTAAATGTGGGCTTCAAGGTCGTTGCAAAACTTATCCAATTACATCAAAACAGCTAAAATGCGCACTGCATTTCGTTCAAAATATATTTACATGTGCGATTTCATTGCGCTCGAGTATATTTATAGTGAGAATAGATATTTATGTGTATACTCATATAATATAGTACTCGCTCAGAGATATTACACATTTGGGGTATGGTATTGGAGGTTGGGTGCATTTGAGGATGAATTAACAATATAAAGTAGGTACTTCAGTATTGCTTTACAATGGTAAGGTGTTTTAATTCGCACAATTCGCTTAGGTTATTACAAAGAGACCGACAATATGTTTCTGTCTCTCTTCCATAGCACCGATCTACCAGTAGCGCCGTACTGGTGGCAACTACGAGAAAGAAATTTTTTTATTTAAGCGAACCACCCAAATCGTCGGAGTTTCCAGATCTGTATATAAGACCGTGCTGTTAACTAATCGGGTTCGAGACCCGTGACAGTCCGACCGATGTGACATATTCCGCTTCGTCTTCTGCCGCTCCATGAATTCCGGGCCGAGCCGTAAAGGTTGCCGACGTTAATGAGACTTATAATTCTACCCGCGAGCGATAATGGTAAGAAATAAGATTGTTCAATGTATTCGTAATCTTTATTTTTCAGAGAAATAAAGCATAGAACGATCAATAATTTGGTGTTTTTTAATTTGGAGGCACCGAGCGAATGTTTTTTTTTACGTATTGCCGTTATCGTGAAGATTCGACCTGGATGTTTTCATATCGCATGACGAATAAATTATTGATTTCATTTATGACTGATAAAAATGTTGATTCTTAGTTGTTGTGGCGGTGATAAAAATTATCATGCCCGATGATATTATTCAATAAGACTTTCTGATATGATTGTTATCTCAAGAAATAAAAATTAACAGAGTCGGCAACAACCCAATATGTCTGCAGTTTCAAATACCAAGGTACAGCACGTTTTTTTTGTTTCGTTTTTTACAAGCTTTTATTTAACTGGACTTGGTGTTAAATGCGAAACAGAAATTTAATATTTCACCCACTTCCCAACTACTTAGACCTCTGAGATTTTGCAAACATGCATTTGAGGGGTGACAATGCATGATTCCACGTTAAAAAATGAATAAATAAAAAACGACTTTCTGTGAGATGCAAAATGAAAAATCGATATTTCATCCACTTCCCGACTACATAGAGCTCGGCAATTTTGCAAATATGTATCTCAGACGTGACAGCGCATGATTCGAATAAAAAAAATACATTTCTATTTTAAATAACGACTTTCTGTTGAATGCAAAACTGAAAATCAGTATTTCATCCACTTCTCCACTATTTCAAGCTCTGAAATTTTGCAAACATGCAACTAAGAACTGACACAAGCCTTCATTTATAGTTGCATATCGGTGACTTGGTAAAAAACCATATTTTCTACTTTTTAGAATATTAAATAAAAGTTTGTTAAAACATGGTTTTCTTACATATAAATGATTTCTATTCATGTTACCGGTATTCTGAATATCCAAATTATCCAGCTGGCGAGTAATTTTGCGAAAAAGCGGATTCACATACTTATAGAAATAACGAAGATCAAATGCAAGTAGCCACAGCTGGTTCATCCGACTGCGAGCTGTTACGTGAGCAAAAAAGCAAACAGTGCTCCGTATGATCCCTGGACCCTCTGTCGAACATTTCTGAAATCATTCGTCGATTTTTAGATTTAATTTTCGCCTAGTTCCCGTCACAGTGAGAGGATACCATTAAAATCGACGACTTGCATGATGGTTGTAGGCGTTGTAGGCTCGGGCGATCGGCACCCAGTGCCTAGGGAACAGAAATAAAATCGATTCTCTCGATCATTTTCCTAGCATTCATAGGACATACTCGAAATCCGCGCGTCGAGTGTGTCATTGCTTTCATCTCGTATACGCTGCGAATACAATAGCTCCTTCGACTACGTATACAAGCTGAAATTAACGGTTACATTGGCACATTCGGGGAGCTTTCGCCATAACCCCGCCATACTCGTCACAAACTGCATCGATTTCATCTCTGGTTCAGTAAACGATGCCGAAGACGTGGATCGTCGATCGCCGAAACGGAGCTTGGACAATTGCCACTCAGTACCTAGATAACAAAGGTGAAATCGATTCTCTCAACCATTTTCTTAGCATCCATAACACATTCTCGAAACCATTCCGTCATGTTTGGTGTAAATTTCATCTCGTTCCCGATCGGGGAGTGGATGATGAAAGCAGAATTATACGCTGCGAATACGAAAGCTTCTTTGCGTACGTGTTGTAACGGGTTTCTTTGTCCGCACACTTCTCGGCCCGGGCTCCATCCAACCCCAGCGGGTGTCCACTGACCCGCCGGGTGGACGTGGGCGCCAGGTATCGAAATACCGCCGGCCAGAGGCCGACTTAAATTGTATCCACTCCGCACGGGCCCTCGATGGTAGGACACCCGGGGCGGACGGGCTTGGCCGAGGCGGTCCAACTAGCTCGGCTAGTCGGCGAAGATGGTAGAGGGGCAGGGTCCGAAGTCGAGTGCCACGGACGTTCCCTTTAGGAACAACGGAACGGGGTTTCGCGAAATAAATTACAAGACATTCGGGTTCATAGTGTGGTGGACAAAGTGTTATTCACGGCCGAGGCCACCTGGCTCTTAGATTCAGTGTGTCGCAGACGGACGGAACGAATTGTTAATAGCTACGAGTTCCGACTCGGAAAGGAATTACTCTAAAACTAGGTCCCAGGGGATCGGGACGCGGGCGCCGGAAGCGATCCCATCGCTGCCCGGAAGCCTGAGAGTCCCTCGATTCCCCCGGGGCCGAAACTTCCCCCGTAGGATAAAGATAAATCGCCTCGTGGCGCACCAAACCGAAAACAAAATATAGTCGAAGCTCCTACCTTTATGGAGAGAATGTCAGGAAGAGTTCGGGCTCACCGCCGGAGTCGTCGCAGCCAGGAGTGCCCTTCTCACAGGATCCTCGAGCATCGGTCACGTGTTATGCGTATTATCTGAATTTTTCCGGTCGCGACTCACCGTGGGAACTCCAAAATCGAGACTAATTTCTCGTGCGACGCTCCCGCGGTGCTCCCGAATCGCTCGTGACCCCCACTCGCGCGCCACGCCCCACTCCTAACTCGTGTGAGTACGTGAGTGAGTCTGTCTCACTCGCACGGGTCTCTCGGTTTCGGCGGAATCCGCGACACCCCGCGTGCCCGCACCTTTCCTCGCAACGAAATGGAGCGGCTCCCCGGACATCTTCCTCTAGGAGCCGAGGCGGGATCCCCGAACCCGAGGGGGAGGCCTTCCTCGCTGGCTCCCGGCGTCCTGGGAGGAACTGTGGGCCCACAGGGTAATTTGTCCACCAGGCGAGATACACCCCGGTCGCCGATACACTGCTCCGACCCCCTTCGACGAGGCGCCGGTTTCATCCGGTCCAGGAGGCCCAGGGTAATCGCAGGGATGGTGCAACGCCAGGTTGCGAAGTCGGGAGGGACAGGCGACACAGTCTGTTGGCCTTATTCCGGCGTCCCTCGGCATCCGATTCCGCGAGCACGAATGGTCGACGCTCGCTTGTGAATGAGTAGAGGCACGGGAATGTCCGCCTGGACCACTTCACGCGGAGTGCTGCGATTCGCGAGGCCGGTAATCGTGCCTCTCAGGTTATACCTTGTCCTTTCCCTATTCGGGACGAACTGGGGCGCGCGAATGGGCCAACCCGTACATCATTCCTTCCGTCCCCTTATTTTCCCAAACTTGGGGATCTGAAATCTTTTTAGCGCAAATTGAGGCAGGTATTTTCAGGTGGGATCTCGAGTCGCGCGCCCAGAGGTCGAGGTCGACTCTCCACTCGGCCCGCATGGAATGCCTCTCCACGTAACTCTCGATACGTGGAGAGTCGGCCAAAGATAGACTGAGGAAGGTAGAATCACGGCGCTCTGCGGTAGCTACCGTTCGCCGGTATAGAGGGATTTCCACGCGCAGTGAGTCATCGAGTCCTGGAGTCCCCTCAAGGCGACCTGTGACGCCCCAGGGTCGTAAATCCGACCCACTCGTCGACACCCTTCTGAGCCCGTGGCGGGACCTCCCTAATGTCACGTCACAATGTATAAGATGGAATCAACGGATCGATTGCTACATTCAGGTATATTTCATTATAACCTCGTCATACTCGTCATAAACTGTATCGGTTCCATCTCTGGTTCAGTAAACGATGCCGAAGACGTGGATGGTCTATCGCCGAAACGGAGCTCGGACGATTGCCACTCAGTTCCTAGCGAATACAGGTGAAATCGATTCTCTCAATCATTTTTCTAGTATCCATATCACATTTTCAAAACCATCTCGTTCTCGATCGGGAGAGTGGATCATGTAAGCAGAGGTAAAAGCTGCCAATACAACGATAGCCTCTTTTGCACGTGTTAAAGATTAAATCAACAGCTCGGTTGGTACATTAGTACCGGGTAGTTGTCGCCATAACCCCGTCATACTCGTCCTAAGCTGCATCGATTTCATCCCTGGTTCAGTAAACGATGCCGAAGACGTGGATGGTCTATCGCCGAAACGGAGCTCGGAAGATTGCCACTCAGTACCTAGATAACAAAAGTGAAATCGATTCTCTCGACCATTTTCTTAGCATCCATAACACATTCTCGAAACCGTCCCATCGAGTTTGTTGTTGATTTGATCTCGTACCCGACAGTGGAGAGTAGATCATGAAAGCAGAGGTATAAGCTGCAAATACGATAGGTCCTTTGCGTACGTGTAAAAGATGAAATCACCGGATCGATTCGTACATTCGGGCCGCTTTTACTATAACCCCGTCACACTCGTCATAAACTGCATCGATTTCATATCTGGCTCAGTAAACGATGCCGAAGACGTTGATGGTCTATCGCTGCAACGGAGCTCAGACGATTGCCACGCAGTTCCTAGCGAACAGAGGTGGAATCGATTCTATCTATCATTTTTGTAGAATCCATATTACACTCTCGAAACCATCCCGTCGAGTTTGTCGTTGATTTCATCTCGTTCTTGATCGGGAGAGTGGATCATGTAAGCAAAGGTACACGCTGTGAATACAACGATAGCTCCTTTGAGCACGTGTTGCTAGGTGCGCAACTAAGGTTCCGAGTTTTTTTACCAATAAAAAATCGAAAATTTCAAGACAAATACAAAAAATGGTTCATTCGAAGTATTGCCCCTCGCTATTTACACATTTTTGCCATCTCTCTGGCAATACATAAATACCGCGACGATAAAAACACGCGTCTATGGACTGAAACCATTCGTCCAACCAATTTTGTACTGCATAGTAATTGGCCAAGTGTAGCCCACCCAAGCCATGCGCCATCAACCGGAACAAGTGCATCCTAATGCCATACATTTTAGAACAGACATAAATAAACTAAGCTCGATATAACTCAATAATATAATCATAATAATATTTTATAACCATAACTATACACATCAATTTTAAAACTCGTTGACACAACACATTAACTTCATAACTCCTGACACGACACATGAATTTTAAAAATTCCTAATATGACACAGGTATTTTAAAACCCTTGACACGGCATTGCCAAAAGAATCATTCTCCCTTTCTCCAGAAAAATTAAGTTCACCACTCAGTTTCTCTCGAACTCTCTGAGACATCACTACTTGACTCGTAGAACAGAGAAAATTTCTAGCTTTCTTCTTTGTGCTTGCGAAGATATAGTTATTTTTATTTTAAAAAATCTAAAATTTCAATTGGTAAATATCACATTCACACATTTCATTAATTTAAAAAAAGCATAGATCAAACTAAAGAATCTCTTACAATACTAAATCTTTACAGATAATAGAAATCGCCAAAAAACGATAAATTCTCTCAATCAATTGAAACAAAGGGTCCGAATTAATTCAATCCTCCGATGAACCTTCATGAGATAGTATGAGATAGGACCAACATAAATACTATCCATGCTAATCATCTTCCAAGCATAAACAAAAAACGAGTAGTGAGTTGGCATGTAACTCACGAAAATTGATGTGTAAACGTGTGAGCTCGCATCAGTTTGGTGTGGGAAAATTGAGGTCGTGCATTGGTTTTGATCAAAATTTATTTTGTAATAAAACAATGC
>OX101790.1:6152180-6269680 GCA_944452715.1 Ophion slaviceki
CCTTTTTTAAAGGTCAAGCTCTATTAGTGGAAACGACTATATGGAAAAGATGGTTACAAGAAATGTTGTTTAATAATGATTTTAACATGATTTGTTCATTTTATGTGTAAAGTTCTTAATACAGTAAATACATAAAATTGAATGATAGAAACTCTAAATTCTAATATTAATAATATAATTTGTTTTAAAATATTAATATATCATAAAATTATTATGTATGAAATAGCTGATTCTCTCATTAAAGTTAAAAGTAAATATCATGCTATTATATTTGCTGTTAATCGAATTGATAAAGTTAAAGGACAAATAATATTTCTAGTTTTTTCAATTAAAACTATAAAAACTATTAAAAGAAAGAGTATCTTTTCAGGAATTACATGCGCAAATGCAAAGTTTGTATTGTTTAATCAAAGGAAAATTATAAAACCAAATCAAAATGGGAGGGAAATACCAATTGACAAAATTAAATGTCTTGAACTTGTTACAAAAAATGGGACTTGAGAAAGAATATATAAAATTATTTCTTAAAATTAATATATATAAAGTAGTAGTAATAGCAGTACCAGTAATCTTTATTCGCTTCCCCGTAGGGTTACAAAGGACTCCCGTTTGTATACTTCATCGCATCTTTCTTACATCCGTTCTTAACCTACTTATCCTACTTAAACCTACGCCGCCACGCACCCACTGTCCGCCGCCTCCTCCGCTCCGCCTTATTTTACTTAAAACTATTTACAGCCGGATATTCCTTACATATACTCCTCGCTCTCCTCTCTCCGCTGATCCAACGTCCGTTTCCCTCTTCCACTCCATTCCTCTTTCATTCCGACCTTCTTCTTCTTCGTTTCTCCCATTATCCCTTTTCCTCGCCCTTCTGCGTTCCTGCAGCCCTTTCATCCAGGCCTCTCCCCGTCTCTCCTCGCCCAGTATCTCCCTTACCCTCTCCCCTATTCTTCTTTCCTTTCCGCTCCCACCTCCACACCTGTCCAGCCCGTGCTCCCACGATTCTACTTCTTCCCCGCATATCCTACACTCGCTGTTCTCCTCCGCCTCTCAGTATCTACCTTCTCCCATTTCGTTCCCCATCCTAAATCTCGCTACTCTCTTGTATCTCTCTTCCCTCCATCCCGTTTTCATATACCCTGGAATCCCTTCCGCTTTTATTTCCTTGTACCATTTGTTGCATCTCAATTCTCCTATCTTTTCCCACCTCACCCTTTCCTGGTGCTCCCTGTCCTCCTTCTCCTTCCTTCCATACCCTTCATTTTCTTGCTCTTGCCTCCTCCCACCCCCCGAACTTCCTAAACGCTCCCCTGCCTTTCTCCCATTTCGCTCTCCCCTGCATCCCCCTTCTTTCTCTTTCCCTTATTTCTACCCAACACCTCCTTGCCCACTCACCCCCCCCCCCTTCTTAGCTTTTCCTCATAATTCCACGGTCTCCTGCCCGCCCTGGTTCTTATTTTGTTCCTCTTCATTTCCTCCCTCACCATAGATCCCGGTGTTCTCCAGTCTAGCCCCAGTACCCATCTCAGGTATCTTTCCTATGGCCCTCTCTCTTTCCACCTCCAGATGTCTGCCCCGTACCACATCACCGTCCGCACCAGCGTGTTAAACAGCTACACTATCCTACGTACGTCTTTTCCGAATTCTCTTTTCCCTATTCCCCATACCTGTCTCATTACCGTTTCCGCCTTTATTAACCTATCCTTTATGTGGGCTTCTTATTCCCCGTTTCTTCTGAAAACATACCTCAGGTATTTGAATTCCTTCACTTCCTCCATCCCTCCCCCCTCCATTTCCATTATTTTGTCTTATAACATCCCCCTCCTTTCCTAAACCTCAACTCTTCCTGTTCTTTCGGTTTCCCTCGGTCATTTTCCTTTACCTTTTTTGAGAGTAAGTATTCGTGTCGCAAGTACTTCTTGATTTACCAGAAAAAGAAGCCGTTTCTCCAAATTTACCGACCTCATTTACTATGATTTTACCGCCTTTTCGTGACCCTTCTCTAACTCATCACCCATAATTCATCAACCCTTGATTGTTATTTTTTTTCTTTGAATTTATACATATTACTTTGGTTCTGTTTTTGTTCTTTTCTCTGTTTTCATTTCAATGCTTCGCTTCTTGCTTTGTTTTGCTGCCTTTCCTTTGGCATTCCCTTACCCTTTCTTATTGTTAACTTCTTCCTACTGTTTATAAATCTCACTGTTTTTGTTCCTTTTCTTGTTTTTCTCTTCACCGTCTTTCTGTTCGGTTATGGTTTTATTTTTTGTGGGTCTTCTAATTGCCCTTGTTTGTTTTTGTGTTGGTTTGTGTCCTACTGATTCTCACGAGTTTTTTTATTATTGTTAGTTTTTATGACGATACATTATTTTTCTCTCGTGACGTCGTTTGTTTTGGTTATGTGGTGGGGGGTAATTATTTATGAGACAGACCTGTACGCCTCATTGTCACCCGTGACTCTTTATGATTTGGATTGCTTTTCAGCCATCCAAATCATGAAGAGTCACCTAAAAAAAAGATTTTCTTACTTCTACTCTGTGCCTATCCCCTCTTTTAGTTTTCGCTTGCCTGTTTTTTTACTGGGTCGCTGCCCATCAATATTTATTCATCCCCTTAATTCTAATCGTTTGCAATATTACGCTCGCAAATATGATGAGAATAATAATGTTTTAAAAAAATGTATTTATTTATTTACTCATTTATTGCTGTTTTCATCGTCTTCGTCGCCGTCGTCTCCAAGACTCATCTCCTGCCAAGAGGCTCTGCCACGCTGTTGTCGTCGTCGTTGCCGTCCCCCCTTTCTTTGTCGTCTTTCGGGCCCACGTCCTGCCATAGACGCTCCGCTATGCTCTCGTTGTTGGCGTTACTATCGTCTCCCAGGGCGCTTCACTGTCAAAAGCGCTTCGCCTCGCTGTCGTTATTGGCGTTACCGTTCCCCTCTTTTTCGCCGTCTACCAGGGCCATGTCCAGCCAGAATCGCTCTGCCATGCTGTCGTTGTCGGCGTTGCCGTTTCCCTCTTCCTTGCCTTCAACCAGGGCCGTGTCCAGCCAGAAACGCCGTGCCTCGCCATCGTCGTCGTCGTTGCCGTCCCCCGTGTCGTTGCCGCCTTCCATGCCCATATTGTGCCGGAAACGATCTGCTACGCTGACGTCATTGGCGTGGCCGTTCTCGTATACGTCCTTTTTTTTCTCCTAATGCGATCATGGCTTCGGTTTTCGTGACTGGCCGCATCGGGCAAGGCTTGAGTCCCTCGCGATGTTGCTGGTAGAGGTTTTCGGATGTGCACGATATCTCGTTGCCATTGTTGATGAGGATTTCCACTTGGATTCCGTTGACGCTGATCGGTAGAGTTGGCCATTTTGGATTAACTGTGTTCCGGAGTGGCCTCAGTCCATCTTCCTCCCTACAGAATAAATTGCTCACGAAGGCTCCCATAGGTTGTTCTTTGTTGGGCTCCCTTGTTGGGCTTCAAGATTTCTTGATTTTTGTGGGTGCTGCTTCCGGCTGTAATTTTTCCCGCTGGGTTCTGATCCAGCGGCTGTTCTTTTCCTGATTCATCGATTTGTTTAGTTGACTCTTGTGACCGGGAAAGACGTTTGCTGCCCCTTCATGTTGTTCCTTTTGTTTTTGTACTCTTTGTTTTTTTCGAGCCCGGATCTGTTTATCCTTGGACTTGGACATCATAGAGATGTGGCAGGGTTCAGGTGAGTCCTGCTGTTTCCACATTCCGGCTGCCACGGCTGCTGCCTCTGGAATTGTGGCGGAACTGAGTTGAAGGGTCTTCCTTCGGTCCCGAGTCTTTTTTCCAACTGTTGTTGATTTTAAAAAGGTGGTGGTGGCTCTTGCCACCCTGGATACTCCGGTTTCCACGGCTGATATGATACCTGTGGACGTGGTCCCCCGAATGTCCCGAATTTGTTGTTCTTCCACCGGTTGTTTGGGTGCCACATTGGAATGGCGGGTTCCTATCGAAGTGGCATGGATCTTTGGACATTTATTGGTTCCGCCCCGTCCATGCTTTCTAATAATTCCAGGAAAGCATCAATGTTTTTTAGTGCGCGACGCGCACTGCCATCCTTATCGATTCATCGAAGTGATTTGCCAATTTTCGGATAATTTGCTCCTCTGCCGGGCCTTCACTCAGACTTTTGGTGTTTCCAAATATTCGTATTGCATATTCCGTTCGGATCATACGATGTCCATCCGATTCATACGCTCCAAATTCTAGGTTTCGGCGGATTTTGTCTTGGACGTCCCGGCCTCAATATCGTATATGGATTTTTTCTTCAAAGTCTTCGATCGTCCCCATCCCGTTCCCCATGTGATGTTGCCCATGGTGTCCGAGTTTTGAGCCTGGATTCTTTTCTCACACTCCATGATTCGCTTGGAGTGGTCCGTAACCACTTCTCCCACATCTTTCGATGAATGGAGGAGGTGGAATATCTTCCGTCTGATGGCTTCCATCCAGGTCTCGAAATCCTCAATTTTCTCGTCATTTTCTTTTCGAATCCGGTCGTAACTTTGGAATCTGGTCGTGACTCTATCATTTACTGAGCAATCACGATTTTTCCCTCGGTACGTTCTTCGACTTTGTGAATTTCATTCGCCATCTTTTTGTTGACTTCCTCGCGCAGCTGACGCGACCTCGCGATGCATTGGTCATCCTGCTGCTTCATTTCCACTTCGGTAGTGACCTGTTCCCTTCGTTGCTCATTACGTACATTGTTCATAGCTTGTATAAGGGCCTTGATGGTTTCACTGTCTTCAGTACCCCTGCCTGGGATCTTTTGATGACAATCGCCAAATATTTCGTCGATCTTGTTGCCGGGCTTCTTCGATCAGCCCATACGCCGTTATTGACTCCCATTGAATGGAGTTTTCATTATTTCACGGCTCCATGTTGTTAAAACAAAAATTATTACCACCTTTTTACGAGTCTTTCTTCATCATGATCGAGTCCCTGTTCGGGCACCAAATGTAACGGGTCGAAAACTCGTCACAATAGATCTGTTGGTACCAGACTCGATCAGGAAATAAATTAATTTAGACTCAGCTATTTTGGTGGTAATTTACAATAAAAAATAATTTAATCAATCTTATGTATACGATACAAGACAAATTAACACCGTGTATTAGTGTAATGTCTTGTTTGTGTTGTTTTTGCAACTTTCCGCAACGTTTTTCTCCGTCGGTAAATGTTCACTTCGTGTAATTACTCGGATGGTAAACCTTTCCGGGCGCCACCCGCATTGATTATCACGCGCTGATAATCCCCCCCTCACTCTATCGATCGCGGTGCGGTGGATTGTGACCAGGGGGCTGGCAGCTTTCAGAATTTTTGCTACGCAAGATATCCTCTGTTTGCAGTGTCCTACTCTGCCACTCGTAGAGCTAGTTGTCCTCGAACAATCTTGATGCGCGTAGGGGCTATGTATATATACACACACGCACACATATAATTCGAACACTTTCAAACATTTCATAAAATGCACTTTTTCAGGATCACGTGGATACCCTGAGGCACAACCGTGCAAAACCCACGGCATTAGCACACGAGTATAATTAATGTCGGTAATTTCATCAATTCCACACCGCTGCTTAAACTCCAAACGTCAATGTAGTCATATTCGGCTTCGGGGTGGTTAAGTACGCCGCGCGGGCCTCGCGCCTGCGCAATAAGAATATAGTCAGTAACCTACTAGCGCCACGGGGAGAGGTAGGACTAAATGAAGCGGTCAAAAAGCGTAGCATTTTTATATACGGTGAGGGATAGGAGGTGCCAGCCCCCTGATCGTGACGCGCTGGCTCACTCAATGTTTACGTTGTATCGATGTAGGTGTGCGTATTTGTCATGTGTTTCTGCGTCAGTATCGTGACGCTCGGATATTGAAAATACCTCTTCGCCCGTCATGCTTTTTCCGTCATTTTTTTTATTGGTTTTTTCTTTAGGGACACGCTTTTCGCGTTTGTTACATATTCTTTCCCATCATTATGACCGTTCTTTCCTCTACTGTTTACTCCTTTTTTTCTCCATCTTTCTCCCTGTTCCCCCCTCTTGCGGCCGCAGCCGACTTCCCCCTCTGTGTTATATTCATCATGGCATTTTTGTCATGGGTATAGGGAAACTGCGGAAAACCTATACCAATACAGCCTGTCATCGAGTTCGCCCCCCAGTCGTGGAACTAGTCTTATTTCGCCGCGAAATGCCGAAGAAAAACATTTCACGACGAAATGTACGCGACTGGGATTCGAACCCGGGACCTCCCGTTCCGCTGGTTTAGTGGCGAGCACGCTAACCACTAGACCATCGCACCGGTTCAAAGCATCGTTTCATTTCACTATTATTTAATTATTCAATTATTGTTTTTATTCGGCTCGTTTTTCCGTAATCCGTGGGTAGATATTCGCGAGAGGTTCCCTATTTTTACCTAACTACTTATACTTTTTTGTGATTCGACCTAATATTCCTCTCCTGCTCCCTCTCCCACGGACCAGTAATCGTGAGTCGTTTAATCAATTAATTATCTGTTCCTTTGTATCGACTCCACCTACTTTTCTTATTTTCGTAATATGTTTGCTTCTTTCAGATTCCCTTTCTTTTTCTTTCCTTCTACTTTCCTTTACCCCTTTTGAGAGTTAGTATTCGCGTCACGAAGTACTCGTCTAATCCTCGGAATTTGAAAGTGCTCTGGTAAGCGGATACCTCCACTCTTTCTGTTTTTCGGTTTTCCTCGGTCACTTTCCTTTACCCCTTTTGAGAGTTAGTATTCGTGTCGCAAGTACTTCTCGATTTACTAGAAAAAGGAGTGCCTTTCCTCCAAATTTCCCGTCCTTATACAGGGTGAGGCACTAACTGTTGCCACCTTGAATATCTCTGTAATTATCGACGTCACAAAAAATGTTTGAAACAAAAGTTGTACCGTACGAAAGGGGTCATCAAATGCGACCATTTCTTTTTATCTCAGTGGAGGCGCTGTCGCACAGTAAAGGTCACCTCCACTTTTTTAAATGGGACGGTACATTTTTTTCTTCAACTTCCTTGTAGAGCATCGAAAACTGCATAAAAAACATTTAGGGGTCAAATTCGTTCAAGGTCATTTAATATCAAAAAGTGACATGAACTTTATTTTTATGTGAAATTACCTTTATGCACAGTAGATGTTCAAAGTGATTGCCATTGGAATCAATGCAGTATTGCAATCTCCTCATCACGGATTGTGTAGAATTTCTTATCACTTCGGCACTTATCGAATCACAGGCTCGAAGAATTCTCTCACGCATATCATCCGGACGTTCTTTATAAATAAGATCTTTCAAGTATCCCCACAAGAAAAAGTCCAGAGGCGTCAAGTCTGACGAGCGAGCCGGCGACGATACAGCTCCTCCGCGTCCAATCCAACGATTTGGAAATCTCTTTTGCAATTCATTTCTAGCTATCAGCGAAAGATGTGCCGGGCACCCATCATGTTGATACCACATTCTGTTTCTTGTTTCTAAAGGTATTTCTTCCAACAACAGACCTAATGTTTCTTGAAGGAATGTGGTGTACTTCCTACCATTAAGATTCCCTTCGATGAAATAAGGGCCTATGATCCTATCATCAATAATCCCACACCATACATTAACCGACCACGGTCTTTGGTGTGCAACTTGCCGCAGCCAAGGTGGATTTTCAGTTGATCACAAATGCATGTTAGGCAAGTTAATATTTCCATGATTCGTAAATGTTTCCTGATCAGTAAATAAAATCCGATTAATAAATGAGTCATCTCTCTGATTCTGGCTTTGAGCCCATCGGCAGAATTCAGTGCGATTCATGAAATCCGTACCAGTTCATTCCTGGTGGAGACTGATGTGGTAAGGATGATATTTATGACGATGTAGAACACGTAGAATACTTCTTTGGCTTACGCCAGATTCCCGCGCAATTTGACGAGAACTCGCACAAGGGTCTCGATGAACGGCGGCAAGAACACCAATTTCCGTTTCTTCGTTAATAATGTCACGTCCTTGCGTAACTGCATCCCCGCGAAAAAGTTTGCAACACGTGCCAGACAAACTCTGTTAAAGATGGAAAGAGAAATCTCAATACATATTTCTAAGCCAAACCAGACTGCACACTCCATATTTCCCTCTACATAAAAAATTACTGAAACAGAGAGTTCAAGATTCCAAGACCGGCCAACACATTGCGACTATGCACAAAGAGTGTATCACATAACCCAGCCGAAGGTCTTGGTCGTAAAAATTTGAAACTACGCGACTTCACGGCACAAGACCCGGACGAACGAATCGGCCTAATCCTCTGCATGCACAAAAAAAAATATACGTTCTTCCAAAGAAGGGGCCTCTGACTCTTGCAGTAACAAAATTAGATGACATAAGCCACGCGCTTTCCCAGGCTGGCCAACTAGCTCTTTCTCTCTCGCGTGACGCATACCGTCACGAACAAGGCCCTATTTGTCTCCTCTCGGTTTCCCCACATATTCAATAAGAAAAGCCGCGCTGTGTTCTCGGAAATGCAGCGCTGATCTCGATTATATGCGCCCTTACCCAATAATACACCGACAACTCGTTCTCGCTTCCTTCTTCCGGCCAACCACACGAATCAGGTCATGGTTTATGCCCGGACCACCAATCCAAAAAAACTACGTCACCTAAGTTTCACTCTCCCAAAGATTTCTTCCTCCAAAAATTTATCCCACCCTGATTTCTGGGACTCCGAAAGAGTTCTCCTCGCATCAGTCTCCGATTAGAATCCAACGAGCTCAGACCTAGAGTTCACTTATCGATATCCACCGCATCAAACCTTTGTTCTCTTTTTGTAACGCGAACGTTATCATACGATTCAAGCTTGAAACATCTTGTACTGCGAAACCTCTGTCACGTTACGCGAAAATCATAAGAACCTTGACGTCGTATTCCGCGCATTACTTTATTGTACACTCCATTTTCGATCCGTGAAACTCGCAAATATTAGAATCTGTGTCGTCGAACATCTGTATCTGTCTCACTCACACACCATCTGCGAGCGCTTCTGGCCCTCCGGCGCAGGGCTCTTAGTTTTACGACCGCTACCTGACACCCAAGCGACTGGGTCATCACCGAGGCGCACCAATGTAAGCGAACAGACTTTTATATTTTCTTTCCAATTTGTATCCTAAAGAAATACTAGAATTAACCCATACGGTTAATTCTAATAAATTACGAGTCAATCGAACACAAGTGTCACAACCATTATTTCAATAATTGGATCATCCACGGAATCCCTTAAAAATCCCCCTTCTACCAGCACGTCCCCTTTTTAACCCTCATCCCGTGCTATTGCGCTAGGCGTAGGCAAGAAAGAGGGATACCACACATATATATATGCCCACGTCCCCTCAGGACGTGACATATTAATTTTTGAGGGCTCGTCCGGGATATTTAAAAAGGGAATATGCCTTTATAAATCAACCTCATGGATAAGGAATCAACTTGCGAAACACTAGATTTAAATTTAACTGAGGACTTGTCGTATACGGAACCAAACGAACCAATTGACCCCGCTAGTTCAGGTTATGCTCTGAGAAGATCGAACGTTCCACTATTTCCTGGTCTTGGACCTCCCAGTAGATCTTCAAAACAACCAGATTTACCCCCAAAAGGCGGAGCCATGAACCCAGAAACCCCAACGTTGAGTATAAACGACTTGATGTTGATAAAAAACGTTGTTAAGATAATCCCAGAATTCGATGGGAAAAATATTCCGTTTTCGGAATTTGTCGCCGGGTGTGACTACGCAAAGGAAGTGGTTTCCCCTGCGGCCGAAAAATACCTGGTGAAAATGATTCGGAATAGATTGAGAAACCCCGCTCGGGACATGATTCACGCGACAAAATTTGAGAAAGTGCAGGACTTATTAGGATATCTAAAAAAACTCTATGCACCCAACAAAACCGAAATGCAACTAGACGGAGAACTCAGTACCATTTGTCAAAAGAAGGACGAAAACGTAGCCGAATTTTCTATGCGAATTAAAAGGAAAGGAAAAGAAATACTTGATACACAAAAACCATCAGATAATAGATTAGAAAACGAGTATTTCAAGAGAAGGATGGACGATTATTTCCTCTCGTGTTTCAAGCGCGGATTAAGGGAAGAAATCGAGCAGCGACTTCCCCATTGCGATAACATCTCTGTTGCTATCGATCACGCAGTCGAAATTGAACGCGATCTTGAAGCACGACAGGAATTACAATCAGTCTCGAACAAATTAGAAAACTTCCCTCCCCTCAAATCAGCTAAAATCTGTAATATCTGCAAAAAGGATAACCACACGTCGGAAAATTGTCGTTTCTCAATGCTCACTTGCCAATTATGTAAAAACCAGCGCTATAGCGCCGACCAATGCAAAAAGAAACAGGACGAATGGGAGGTATTGACCTGCCAGATGTGCAAAGGTGCCGGGCACAGCGCGGACAAATGCCATTTAGGACAACGGTCCCCTACATTATCCTGTCAATTGTGTAAGACCTCAGGCCACATGGCCCCTGATTGCCCTACTCGTCATAAATATCTTAACCCTTCAGGAGACCGTCCGCGTTTTGAAAGCGTTCCCGAGTGTCAGTATTGCCACAATCGTGGGCATGCCGCGGACAATTGCTTCAAATTAAAAAATAACAACACCTCGAGCCTCGAATGTCAATTTTGTCACAACCGCGGACATACTGCAGACAATTGTTTCAAGTTAAAAAACAGTAGCTCTCCAAGCATCGAATGCCAGTTCTGCCGCAATCGCGGCCACACGGCAGATAATTGCCCCAAGCTAAAAACAAACAGCGCTCCAGGCATTGAGTGCCAGTTTTGTCATAATCGCGGACACACCGCTGACACACCGCTGACTTATATGCCGCTATTGCAAACGAGAACGGCACACCATAGTAAACTGTCACACTCTCGAATATACCAATAAGTTGCGAAGCCAGCCGGGAAACGGGCTGAGCCTCACTCGAACGGACGCGCCGAGCGGCCTATCCCCGACAGAGCGTCCGGTCCACGCGATAGGTCTAACCCAGCCGAACGGCGGTATCCAACTGATACAATAGAAGCAGAAAAATTCGTCAGCCTACCCTCGGTGTGTATCGGAGCACTACCGGAAAAAGGGAAGATTTCAATGTTATTAGATAGTGGTGCCGTTCCAAATTTAATTAAAAAGGAATATACAAAAACTTTGGCGGGAATCGATGAAAACGATATCATAAGATTGAACGGAATATCTGAACTACCAGTCTTTGCATTAGGTAGTGTATGGTTCCGCGTGTTAGGTTTTGCAACGCTTTTTCACATCATACCAGACGATGTGCCACTTCCTTACCCAGATTTACTGGGATCCAGATACTTTTTTGAAACGAAATCCAAGATTAATTACGAGATAGAATGTTTCGAGTGTGGAAATAATTTATGGCCTTTTGAAAAACCAGATGAACGTGTTGAGGAAATCGAAATCCCCGCACGCTCGGAAACTTCCTTCTATGTGAAGGTGGTGGATAGCACGACGAAGGAGGGATATATTGCCCCTTTCAAAATCCGTGAAGGTGTCTATGCCGGCAACTGCCTGGTGACAACCGTCAACGGTCGTAAGATTGCAGGCTTTCGATACGGTCGAAACCTTGTCAGCAGACGAGATCGAATCATATTCTTCGAAAATTTCAAGTCCTTTCAATTCTTCTATTCCCAGCGTAGATTGCATGACGACTACGTTGTTTCAGGGTCCTTCCGTGGCCCATAAAAAACCCTCGACTAACCATGTCGAGAAAAAATCCTGCCATCGCTACAACGAAAGCGATGACCAAGGAAAAACAGAACAAACCTCCAGTAGTGAGGAAAAATCTAAACCAAAACCATATAAAAAACGAAACAAGAGGTCAAGTAAAAAAGAAAATAAAATTGTCGAATCAAACAAGGGTAAAAACGTAAATTCAATTCCCACCTATGAGACAACATCGGATAAAATAAAAAATAACTCGGAGCGTTCTCAAGTAATAAAATCTCTCCTACGATTAGAGCACCTCGCGCAAGACGAACTAGAATACGTCGAAAAAATCATCGAAAAATACTCAGACAGGTTCCACATAAAGGGTGAGCCTCTGGAAGCAACACATGTTCTTCGACACAAGATCCCCACGGTCGACGACCTACCGATCAACACGAAGCAGTATAGGTTTCCCCAGGCGCTCAAAGGCGAAGTCCAACGACAAGTGGACGAGCTATTAGGAACGAGGGTAATAAACCATTCGGAGTCTCCAAGCAACAGCCCTGTTTGGATAGTACCAAAAAAAACCGGACTCCAGTGGAAACAAACGCTGGCGAATGGTAATTGATTTTCGCGCATTGAATGAAAAGACTATTGGCAATTCTTATCCATTGCCGAATATCACAGACATCCTCGATCAACTAGGGAATGCAAATTATTTCTCGGTATTTGATCTTGCTTCCAGGTTCCATCAAATCGAAATGAACCCCGAAGACAAACCAAAAGCGCGTTTTCGACCCCACACGGTCATTATGAATTCGCGAGAATGCCTTTTGGGCTTAAAAATGCCCCGGCAAACATTCCAGCGCTTAATGGACATTGTGCTCAGCGGACTCCAAGGGGTATCGCTTTTCGTGTACTTAGATGATATCGTGATATACGCCAAGGATTTGGACGAACACGAGAAGAAAATTCGCGAATTAATGGAACGTCTGCGTAAAGCAAACCTTAATTTGCAACCGGGCAAATGCGAATTCCTTAGGCCGGAGGTCAATTACCTCGGCCACATAATCGGAAAAGATGGCCTGAGACCAGATCCTAACAAGCTATTGGCCGTAAAAGACTTTCCAGTGCCCAAAAACATCAAAAACATACGCCAATTCCTAGGCCTAACCGGTTACTACCGTCGATTTATCAAAGATTTTTCAAAGATCGCAAAACCCCTAACTCATCTTCTAGAAGATAGAATCGATTTTGAATGGACAGACGAGACCCAGAAAGCTTTCGATATCCTGAAGGGCAAATTTTGTTAAGCCCCGATCCTCCAATACCCGGATTTTGAAAAACCATTTATCATAACGACAGATGCTTCGGGCTACGCCTTAGGCGGAGTCCTCTCACAGGGAGAAATAGGCAAGGATAAACCCATCGCCTACACGTCCTGTGTACTACGTGGCGCAGCTCTTCGTTACGACACGTACGAAAAAGAAGAAATGGCGATTATTCACAGCGTGAAAGCTTTCCGTCCCTACATCTATGGTAGGAAGTTTACTCTCGTCACCGATCACAAACCTTTGGTTTGGTTTAAAACCGCCAAAGACGCAAACACACGCGTCCTAAAATGGCGACTTAAGCTCTCCGAGTACGACTAAGACGTCGTTTATAAACCTGGAACATTAAACGCAAATGCTGACGCTTTGTCGCGTAACCCAGTTGAAAAATCGGAAGAGATCAAAACCATTCCCCACTGCGATCGGAAACAAAGCGAAATGTCGGCCGACGCATGGCGGAAAGCAGTACACGAAATACTCGAAATTTCTGACAGCGATGAAAATCCCACGAGATTCACCACTCAGGTGGAAATCCACCCGATGCCGCGGTCAAATGAAATAAACGTCGTCACTCGCTCCCGAGCGAAGAACGACGAACCTTCCGTCCCAGATGGAGACGATCGACAAGTGGAAGACACACTTCTCGAGAAAACATCAACAAGGGTCAACGTGCCTGCGTCCGAAGTCACAGATGCACGCACTAGGCCCCACAACCCTCCGCGTCGAACTCCTAGAGCCATAAACTACGAAGAAAGTAGTAGCGAGGAAACGGAGGCCGAAGTAATAAGACCCGCACGTGTTAGGCGACCCAGTAAGGGCATCAACCCCAAACCAGCGCAAATCACCTCCTGCTATTCATTCCGGAAACTCCTCTATTCCTAACTCCGATGATCCAACAGATTCAGACTCCAGTTCGATTGACTCAAAACTTTCTGACGAAAATCCTCCAGTCGAAGGAACTAGAAGGTCAGAATTTAAAATCGCTTTGGTCATCAAGGAAGAGCAGTCTGCATCGCTAGCTCTAGTAATCGAAAGAATTAATCAGAGCATGAAAGAATTAAAATCGATTTGCGAAACACTCAACCTTCAGTCGATCGGCCTTTGCCATTGCCAACACGTTGAGCACCTAATGTGGGCAGATGTGCTGAATATCGTAAAGGACGTATTCAAAAACACCCAGGTTAGGATATTGATCTGCCTCGGAACTTTGCGCTACGTACCGTTCGAAAAGCGCGATTCCATCTTTTATGAAATGCATAACTCCCCAATCGGGGGTCACAAAAGGGTTTCCAAGACTTACAATAGAATCAAACACGACTATATCTGGGAAGATTTAAAATCAGATATTCAAAGACGGGTGCAACAATGCTTGGAATGCCAGCTAAAGAAGCTGGTCAGAGTCAAGACAAAGCAGCCGATGATAATAACAGACACCCCAGGTACGGTTTTTGAGAAAATTTCAATGGATATAGTAGGTCCAATGCAACGGACGTCCAACAAAAACGAATATATCCTCACAATCCAAGACCATCTGTCGAAATATTGCGTTGCAATTCCACTCCCGAATGCACTAGCGACGATAATCGCTGACGCATTCATAAAAAGGTTCATATGCGTCTTCGGCGCACCAAAAGGACTCCTGACGGGCCAAGGGAGTAACTTCCTCAGCGGTCTCATGCGGAGAGTTGCAAAAAGATTCCGAATTAAGCGATGTCGAACGACCGCATTTCATCCTCAATCAAATGGATCGCTTGAGAGATCTCACCACGCTCTAGCCGAATTCCTTAAGCAATACACGGATCAAGATAACGAATGGGACCAATGGCTCGAATTAGCCATGCTCTCTTACAATACAAGTGTCCACGAAAGTACCAAATACACACCCTTCGAGGTAGTTTTCGGTAAATTAGCGAGAATCCCGTCAAGCGAACCGCTTAGGGAATCAGATCAGTTACCTACGTATCGTGGATATTTAATCGAATTGATCACTCGTATAAATGGAATAAGAACCCTCGCGTATGAAAATCTAGTCTCGTCAAAACATCGCTCGAAAAGATATTATGACAAAAACGCAAATCCCAAAAGTTTCAAAGTCGGAGATTTTGTTTTCCTCCAAAAAGGGTCCAAACCAGGGAAACTCGGAGATCATTACACGGGACCTCATAAGGTCCTGGAAAAAATGGACAAGGGTAACGTAAAGATCCAATACCAAGGCAAGCCACGGGTCGTGCATGAAAATAGATTACGATATTCGCACATCAACGCCGAAGTAAAGCCTGAAAAGAAACCCAAACCGACCGGAGTCGACGACTCCGAATTTTAAATGAATAAGTAACCGATTAATCATTATTATTCCCTTGTTTCCAGATGATCGTTATCCATTTAATATGGCTCATTTATTTAATCAACCCTGTCGTCAGCATGGTGGGATATGACTGTGGATCGAGCTCACCGAACATTACTACCTTATCATCGCTGGAAGTCCATGATTAATAAATAATCATAATAATTACCCTGTTTTTCAGATGGCCGTAATCAACCTTTTCAGTAACATCTGACGATATCACCCTTGCACTCGCAATGAGATCAAATTTTTAGCTACAGTATCTTGAGTACAGAACATTCGAACTTGTGTATATCCAAAACTCGCCGAACTAACTGTTTCACAATTCGACACAGATTTCCAGTCGCGAACCTAGATATAATCGCTTACGTCAATTCGAAATTCATATACGTAGTCAGTATATTATATTAGAGAATCATTATATTACGATATGCCTACGCAGCAGTGTTAAAAGGAGCGCCGAATGCTCCAAATAGTTTATTATTAGCGATCCAAGCGTCAGACAAATTGTATACAATTTAGTAAAGAAGCCGAGCTAAACGGCGGTACTTGCTGGCGAAAGAGTACACGTTATTCAATGTATAAGGATACAAGAAAATCTGTTAAGGTTAAAAGAATTTTACGATCAATTGCCTATCACTCGTGGGAACGAAATATATCTCCTTATTCCTCAAACGCATATATTACCAAAAACTCGAACAACCTGCAATTCCTTACTTCCCCCCACCCCCCTCTAACTTCTTCCGAGACACCTGGTACAAGCTCATCCCTGTTGCGGTCGAAGCCACGCCACCTGCAATCACAAAATCGACGACGGAGTCTAGGCGGCGGTACACCAACCCAGGATCACAGCATCACGTGGGATCTATTTCACAGAAGATATCGACAATGTACAAGAACGCATAATATTTCCCGTGGAGAAACCCGCTGTCGTAATCAGTATGGCACGGGGCATCAGTGGTCAAAACACTGTCAATCAAGGGGAAAAGTTGTTAAATCTCGTGGATAACAACAATCTATAACACCAAGCGGACTACATCTGGAATCGCGTCAAAAAAAATTCAATTCGGTACAGCAAGCGCTGGTTTCACCCGAACCTCAGTCGTCGTGCGAGCGATCAAGGTCCTCATAGATACGGTGATCCATGCAAACAGCCGACACCCTGTGTACGGCTGGTCGATCCACCTCATCGCTGCAGTACAAGAATCGGTTACGTATCTCCTGATGCACCTGGCTAAACGATCAAGAAGGAAACGTCAACAGATGCAGTGAGTGATCAAGAACTTCATCAACTCGTGTCGGCCCCTCCAGCTGCACCAGAGGGCCAGGTCCACCGCTGCAACACATGATCGGTACCCCGAAATCTCCGATCATCCAGAAAGCAACCGATCCTCGAAACCGCGTTCCTTCCCTTACGTTCGCACGAGGAGACTTATCATAATTCTGATCATGCCAATAATTTCTTTTTTGTTGTCATCATTCTTTTAGCCTTGCCTAGTAAGAGATAAGTTAAAATAAATAAATAAGCACCTATTCATAAGGAAAAAGAAAGCGGAGAAAAAGCATACATATGTACCTTAAAGTAAAATACAAGGTATATATATCATTATATTAAAAAAAAACTCACACGAAAATCTATAGAAAAACACACACACACTTTCTTGTAAGATGATAATCAAGGTTATACGGATCTCGTAAGAGTAGGATAACCATAAGTTATGCCACCATATTACACACCAATTTTCGAATAAGTTTAAGTAGCATTGTAAGTCGACCAATAACGAAGCCAATTCCTGCTGTCGTGACAGTATTTTTTTTTCCTCGATTGCAACCCCCGATGAATCTGATCGAGCGAGACGCTCAATCCAAAAGGGGGGAGGTGTCACGTCCTTGCGTAACTGCATCCCCGCGAAATAGTTTGGGACACGTGCCAGGCAAACTCTGTTAAAGATGGAAAGAGAAATCTCAATACATATTTCTAAGCCAAACCAGACTGCACACTCCATATTTCCCTCTACATAAAAAATTATTGAAACAGAGAGTTCAAGATTCCAAGACCGGCCAACACATTGCGACTATGCACAAAGAGTGTATCACATAACCCAGCTGAAGGTCTTGGTCGTAAAAAATTGAAACTACGCGACTTCACGGCACAAGACCCGGACGAACGAATCGGCCTAATCCTCTGCATGCACAAAAAAAAATATACGTTCTTCCAAAGAAGGGGCCTCTGACTCTTGCAGTAACAAAATTAGATGACATAAGCCACGCGCTTTCCCAGGCTGGCCAACTAGCTCTTTCTCTCTCGCGTGACGCATACCGTCACGAACAAGGCCCTATTTGTCTCCTCTCGGTTTCCCCACATATTCAATAAGAAAAGCCGCGCTGTGTTCTCGGAAATGCAGCGCTGATCTCGATTATATGCGCCCTTACCCAATAATACACCGACAACTCGTTCTCGCTTCCTTCTTCCGGCCAACCACACGAATCAGGTCATGGTTTATGCCCGGACCACCAATCCAAAAAAACTACGTCACCTAAGTTTCACTCTCCCAAAGATTTCTTCCTCCAAAAATTTATCCCACCCTGATTTCTGGGACTCCGAAAGAGTTCTCCTCGCATCAGTCTCCGATTAGAATCCAACGAGCTCAGACCTAGAGTTCACTTATCGATATCCATCGCGTCAAACCTTTGTTCTCTTTTTGTAACGCGAACGTTATCATACGATTCAAGCTTGAAACATCTTGTACTGCGAAGCCTCTGTCACGTTACGCGAAAATCATAAGAACCTTGACGTCGTATTCCGCGCATTACTTTATTGTACACTCCATTTTCGATCCGTGAAACTCGCAAATATTAGAATCTGTGTCGTCGAACATCTGTATCTGTCTCACTCACACACCATCTGCGAGCGCTTCTGGCCCTCCGGCGCAGGGCTCTTAGTTTTACGACCGCTACCTGACACCCAAGCGACTGGGTCATCACCGAGGCGCACCAATGTAAGCGAACAGACTTTTATATTTTCTTTCCAATTTGTATCCTAAAGAAATACTAGAATTAACCCATACGGTTAATTCTAATAAATTATGAGTCAATCGAACACAAGTGTCACAACCATTATTTCAATAATTGGATCATCCACGGAATCCCTTAAAAATCCCCCTTCTACCAGCACGTCCCCTTTTTAACCCTCATCCCGTGCTATTGCGCTAGGCGTAGGCAAGAAAGAGGGATACCACACATATATATATGCCCACGTCCCCTCAGGACGTGACAATAACTCGCTTTTGTCGGTTACTTTCCCGACGGGTTAAGGGTATAGGGTGAGAACGTTCAGGAAATCTTTCAGCGTATAAGTCTCTAGCTCTCACTGCATTTTTCTGATATTCTCCGTAAATTAGAAGCATATCAGTTTGCTCTTCAAAAGAATACATCATTTACATTCGCTTGATTCATTAATACTAGTCTCACCATTCTTATTATCGTTATCTTGGGTTTGTTTGGGCGAAACATTGTACAATGTTCCGTGTACATTGTAGGTTTGGTGCCCTTGTTTACATACAAGACAATGGCAAGACTTCGGCGTTAAGTGCCGAAGTGATAAGAAATTCTACACAATCCGTGATGTGGAGATTGCAATAGTGCATTGATTCCAATAGTAATCACTTTGTACATCTACTGTGAACAAAGGTAGTTTCACATAAAAATAAAGTTCATGTCACTTTTTGATCTTAAATGACCTTGAACGACTTTGACCCCTAAATGTTTTTATGCAGTTTTCGATGCTCTACAAGATAGTTGAAAAAAATATACCGTCCCATTTAAACAAGTGGAGGTGGCCTTTACTGTGGGACAGCGCCTCCACTGAGATAAAAAAAATGGTCGCATTTGATGACCCCTTTCGTACGGTACAACTTTTGTTTCAAACATTTTTTGTGACGTCGATCATTACAGAGATATTCAAGGTGGCAACAGTTAGTGCCTCACCCTGTATACTATGATTTTACCGCCTTTTCGTACCCCTTCTCTTACTCATCACCGGAAAAAAATAAGTATATGCTTTTCGGTGGGTACTTCACCATATGCAGTAAAGTACCCACCCAAGTGTTCTACGCACCCCACGATTCCACGCACCCATGGCGTACGGTGACGTAGAACACTGGGGTGGGTTTGTTGGGCACCTTGGATGGGTGCATGGAATCGTGGGGTGCGTAGAACACCGGGGTGGGCGGGGGGCCCCTCGGATGGGTGCGTGGAATTGTGGGGTTCGTAGAACACGGGGGTCCCATCCCAGTGAGAGGCCACCCCAGTGTTCTACGCACCCCACGATTTCACGCACCCATCCAAGCTGCCCCCCGCCCGCCCCAGTGTTCTACGCACCCCACGATTCCATGCACCCATGGAATAATACGCCATTCATTTTCAACGGGGACCCCTGCTTGCATCTGCGCTGCAAGCAGGGATCCACGTCCAAATGTTGAAATAATTTTTTTGAAGAAAAAAATTTCGTGCGCCGTCATAATATTACTTCGTATCATCTGTTATGATCATTAAAAGAAATAAGAAAAAAACATAGCCTGATTCTAGCAGGAGCCCCACTTCCGAATACTTACCGAAATAACTCATTGTGTACAATTTTCATGATTAGTTCTTTCAATTACAAAAGGTATAAATCTATGATTTATACCACGCATTTCAGAACATTGTCCATAATATAATCCAGATCGATTTATATTAATTAAAGTTTGATTACTTCGACCAGGGATGGAATCAATTTTCACACCTAATGATGGAACCGTTCAGGAATGTATTACATCTAAAGAATTAATTAACATACGAATTTGATTTTTATATGGAATAATTAATCTTTTAAATTAAATTACAATTTATTACTTAAATCAGAAACATTACATAATGTTGTATAACTAATGTATCTTTAAATTTGCAATAATATTTTTTTAAACTAAAAATTCATTCTAAAATGATTTTTTTCTACTAATCATAATTGCTATTGGAATTCTTTATTTTATTTTGGGAATACTATCTGGTATAATAGGATCCTCATTAAGTTTATCAATTCGTATTGTTTCGAATTGCGCTCGTGGAGAGTTTCGTGGCTGAGGGTTGGGCCGTCGTTCGCTAGGCCGATTCCGCTTAAATGATGATGGAGACGAGTTTCGTTATTTTCGTTTAATTTTCTCTCTTCCTTACATGTTAATACACTATGTTAATACGCAGTGTGAGTTTATTTTCGGACGCCAGACTAGGCTGGGTTTCGTTGACGTCCGTTGCCCTGGGCTAGGCAGAGGCGGGGTATAGGAGTCCCCCGTGTTGGTGGTGGTAGAGGCTCTCTCCGGCGTTGTCGGCGGCGTTGTCGGCGGCGTTGGCACCTCGGGTGGACCTGTTGGCTGCAGGACAGCCTGGCTGGCTGTGGCCGTTAGCGAGCGGCTAACGACTGACTCGGAGGGCTCCCACTCGCTGCTCGACTGGTCGCTGGTCTGGCAGGCTGTGGTCGTTAGCAAGTGGCTAACGACTGACTCGGAGGACTCCCACTCGCTGCACGACTGGTCGCTGGTCTGGCAGGCTGTGGCCGTTAGCAAGCGTCTAACGACTGACTCGGAGGGCTCCCACTCGCTGCTCGACTCGCCGCGGGTCTGGCAGGCTGTGGCCGTTAGCGCGGCTAACGACTGACTCGGAGGGCGTCGGCGGCGGTGAGTGCGGGGTGGGCACGACGGTCCAGCGTGGAGATGTCCAGCGTCTTTCACGGCAGCGTAGGTTGTCCGGAGTGGGTAGGCAACGAGTGCTCCCCGAGATAGCTTTACCGCCGCTAGGCAAAGGTGAGCGTCTGCTCTCGTGCAAGGACCTGCTTGTAAGGCAGTGATCTAGAGCGAATCTGGTCCGGAGAGTTCAGCTGTCGAGTGAGTCGCGGCGCCGCTATAAATAGATCCTCGCGTATCGCGCCGCGTGTGAGAAACTTGGGCACGTCGGCCGGGTCGCCTGACTCGGGCGCTTACTGCCGCGTCGTGCGGGTAGCTGCCACATAGGCGCTGGTCGAATCCCATTCAGTATAGAATTCGGTGATCCTGGTTACTTAATTAATAATTATCAATCATATAATATCATTATTACATGTCATGCACTCATAATATTTTTTTCATAGTTTTACCTATTCTGATTGGAGGATTTGGCAATTTAATAATTCCCTTAATATTAGCAGCCCCGGATATATCATTTCCACGCATAAATTATTTACGATTTTGACTTTTACCTCCTTCTATTAATTAATTTATTATAAGAAACCTCTTTCATTAAATTTATGTTATGAAGGAATATCATTAGATATAGCAATGTTTTCTCTTCATTTCGCAGGATCATTCTCAATTATAGGAGCCATTAATTTTATTACCACAATCATAACTATAAAAAAAATGATAAATTTTTTGAACAATTTATTGTATTTTCATCATAATATATATATATATATATATATATATATATATATATATATATATACATTTTTTCAAGTTTGACTTACCCATATTTTTCGGCCTTTTACAAGGGTCCACTTATATGTCCGTTGCTCTAGACTTGTTCTTTTTCTTCATCGTCCCCCTCCCCCTTGCAGCCGCAACCGACTTCCTCCTCTGTATTGTATTCACCATGCATATCTCATATACTCACCAGTCGTGGGCATAGAGAAACTGCGGACAACCTATACCGATACAGCCGGTCCCAAGTTCGCCTCCCAGTCACAGAACTAGTCGCCTTTTGCCGAGAAAATGTCGAAGAAAAACTTTTCCCGACGACAGTGCGCGACTGGGAATCGAAGCGGCGACCTCCCGATCCGCTGCCCAGCACGCTAACCACCAGACCAACGCACCGGGTTTTTTCATAATTAATATTAATTTCGACAATTGTATCATTACGAGCTGTTTCTGTATTAGCAGGGGCTGTCACTATACTTTTAACTGACCGAAATTTGGATACAATTTTTTTCTATTCATCAGGTGGAGGAGATGCAATTTTAAACCAACATTTATTTTGATTTCTTAGACATCCTGAAGTTTATATTTTAAGTTTACCAGGATTTGGTATAATTTCTCATATCATTTTTAAGCAAAATGAAAAAAAAGGAAATTTTTGGTTCTATTGGTATAATTTATGCAATATTAGCTATTGGATTTTTAGGATCCATTGTATGATCCCATCATATATATATATACAATTGACATAGTTACTCGAGCTTATTACATCCCAGAAACTATAATACTTGCAATCCCTCCAGGAATTGAAGTCTTTAGATGATGAGCTACCATCCATGGATCAAAAATAAAATTTAATCCTACAAATCTTTGAAGATTAGGATTTGTATTTTTATTTGTAATTGGAGGATTAACTGGAGTAATTATAGGTAACTCATGAATTGACATTACTCTACATGATACTTATTATGTAGCAGCTCATTTTCATTATGTATTATCTCTAGGAGCTGTATTTGCTAGATAGGGTTTATTTATCGATATCCATCAATAATTGGCCTAAGATAGCATAAAACATTAAGAAAAATTCAATTGTTTAGAATGTTTTTTGGAGTTAGTTTAACTTCTTTCCCCCAACGATTTTTGGGGCTAAATGGAATACCTCGACGATATTCTGATTATCCTAATTCATAATTAACTTAAAATATGGTTTCATTTATAGGATCTTTAATTTCAATATTAATAATTATATATTTTATTTTTCTAGTATGAGAACGAATATCACCTGAACAATTAAATCTTTTTTCAATATATTCTTCACTATATATTTCTTCAATTGGATGATTAAGAATATTTTGCCCCCCAGTAAATCATCGGTTTAATTAAATTCCGTTGACGGGGTCGTCTAGTGTGAAGGCCGCTTTTTAATGCTTTTTGGGGGAATTTTTTTTTGACAAACCATTAAAATAAAATAATTTATCAATTGTACATCATTTTTATTAACATTTAAACAAACATTGTGAATTTTTTTAAGTCATCAAAAAATCAATCGATTTTTTGAAATTTTTTAGTTTGTTTATACGCACGTAAGATAAAGTGTTAAGCTTATAATATTTCACATCTTGTTAATTACAACAATATTAGATACCTTTTTAGGTTTTATGTGTTATTTTTTTGTCATCTAGACAACATTCGGATTTACGTCGGCGAGTTTCAAAAACATTTTAAACAATAGCTTTGCTGCTACATCATTTTTCACCAAAACCATGAAATTTATTGTAACGAGGCCCTTTCCAGCCCGTGTCTTTTTTCTTCCCGCAGACTCTCTGTACCCCTAGCCAACTCCCCCGCATCATAAATTATCGCTTCCTGGACTGCACTTCGACCCGATGCTGTGTACCTCGTCCCTGACTTTCCCAGGACACAGGCATAGTCGACTGCATCACAATCCCTCTTCACACACCTTACGTGACTATTCCCCAAATTCCTCCTCTACGGCCCTTTTTATCGCTCCTGTTCCCACGGACCCGCCTAGCCAGTGCAGCTGCTCTTCCTAGAATCCTTTTGGATTCCACACGAGCACACACGTGTGCTCGTTTCTCTTAGAAATTTCCAGACGCTTTCCCAAAAATCCTCCTTACTACGAACACTCTCCCACGGCCGATTTCTTTATAAACACCTCGCGCGATAGTGCTGTAAGCATTTTTACTCCTAGACTGTACTGGACGAATGATGTAGCCAGACTCGTTGAATGAATCTTCCTCACGATTCGATTAAAGTGGCAACCGCGTCCTCGCATCCAAAAACCGCGCTTCGAAGCCAAGCTGGCCACCGACCTTCGTAATCAAGAAAAATCCATTTTCCGACATAACCAACTGGTGCCAAGTGTGGGGTACGCCAGCTTAAAGTGTTAGAATTTTGGAATCGAGTGACTACACCAAGAATCGACAAGGGAAATAACATCAACGCTGGATTTGCACAACAAATCGGTGAGTAAACAGTAATTTACTCAATACCGCAAAACTGAGAATATCGCAACCGATTCCGAATCCGAAGCCACTAGCAACATGTCGCTTTCAAACACGAACGAATCCCTAAAGAACGCGATAAAGTGTTTGATCGACAGGGGGATAAAGAAGGACTTGCGCATGAGACAGAGCAACTCTCACGAGCTCAAAGTGTAATTTGAGAAGAACAGTTCGAAGAGATCACGCCAAAAGAAGCAATAGAGCTCATTAAGGGGTGAGATGCAGTCAGAGGCGTAAAAAAACGACCATTTTCAATCATCTTTTTTTATAGTAATTAAGTTTGTTTTACACAAGTGGCCACACAGAATTTTTATGATATATTTCAACTTGACATGTACAAATTTTCGACGAAAAATATTGATTATTTATGAAAATATCGCCATCTTTGGCGGACCCTCTTCGGCATGTAGTGTTTTGCGGCGACCATCATAAAATTTTACTGGATCATCTGAAATAAAAAAACCAAAAAAAAACATATTATTAGTTTAATATAAATCTAGTCCTTAATCGAAGCTTTTTAAATTTAACAAAATATCTGCTTCCGACAGATAACTTTCGATTTTCGACCAAAAAATCGCTCGTTTATTGTTTAAAAAATAGAAATGTTCAACAAAAATGAAAATCCTTCGATTAAGGACTAGTTTCTAATGCTATCAATTAGCCCACTAAATTTCATCAAAATCCATCGAGTGATTTTTTAATTATAGTGGTCACCGACTTAAAAAACATAGTTTCGAGAAAAACGCGTTTAAAGCTTTTCGATGTGGATACGGTATTATATGTTCGTAAAATGTTGAACTCAATGGATGAAGCTAAACTTTTTAATGTATTTTGATCCGCTGAATCCGAATATCACAATTGTTTTGCCAAAAAGTCGAGCATTCAATTATTTATAGCCAATGGTTAAAACCATTTTTCAAAAAATCAAAGTTTTTCGGGATGAATTATCTTTAAAAAATATTTTGGATAATTTTAAAACGAAAGTATTCTTTATAAAATTATGCTAAAGTTTATAGTTTTTGAGTAATATATTTTTGAAAATTTCTAAAAGAGTTTTCCAATAAAAGAGTTTTCCAAAGTAAACTTGATTTATGTATATAAATAATACTTTTTTCAGATGTGACATAACCGGGTAACAGCTGGGACAACGACCGCGCGTATCATGCGGAGGGCCTCCGTGGCAACGTGCATAACGGCGCAATTTTTTATATTTTGAACGAAAATTTATTAACGTTATTCTTAAAGCCCTTTCTGACGTTTTGTATAGAAATAAAAATATTCCGGCCCATACTTCCGAGTTTATTATATTTTTTTTAATATACCCATTTTTCAATCGGCCAAGGTGGCCAGACGCCTTAATATTTATAACGCACATTTTCTGTGATAAAAGTTTCTAAGTTCAGGACACGATAATTTTTCTTTCTCGGAATATTTAATAATACTGCTCTGCGGTGTTGCCATGTCTTCTTATTATAGGGGACAAACATTTTTTGCGAACAATTAGTCAGTTTTTGTTAAACATTTTTAGCAAAACTGAATAGTAATGGCAATCCAAACTTTTTTCACTCTTTCTCCAACGAGTTTGCTATCTAAACATAATTTTTTTTTGAAATTTATCAACACAATAGAATGGTACGATGAATTATGTGATGAGACTTTCCGTCAATGCAGACCATGCAGTGTTACAAGTTGCAATTGAAAAACCCATTATCTCCCAATTTAAATAGTCGACTGTTCTGAAATTTCACTCAAACATGCACAATGATATGAATTTTGTCAGGTTAAAATTTGAACAAAATCTATAGAAATCAAGAGCGCGCGCTCGTACATAATAATGTTGTCCAAATTTCGACGTTTTAAAATAGGCTTGTATTCTAAGATTCTTAAGAGGATCCACAAAGAAAGTCACAACACTTTCGGATTTTCGGAATCAATCCGTATTGCAATGTGAAAAATTGTATCTCAGGCGGTGCAGAAGATCTCATCTCGATTCAATCCTCAAAAAAAAACGTCGTATCATTTTCCGTCTGCCGGAACCGACTGATTTCGTCTCCCCTGATAAGACAATGTAAAGTTTCTTCTCATTTTTCCAGAACATACAATCATCCAGAAACATTTATTTTACCAGATATGCCCGACTATCGTACAAGACGGAGTGTTTGGATGAGAAATGAACTAAAAAAAAGAATACAATCCTCGAAAAATTAGCGTCATATTTTTGAGAGTTTGGTAATAAAAATTAACTGATCGATTTTTTCCCCATAAACAACAAAAATTGTTCGGTATATCGAAATTTGAGGAAGATTGAGTATTTGCTGGTTTGGTAATTTTTTTAATTGCCTAAGGCGGGATATACATTTACAACGATCAAAAAATCGATTTCTTTTCTTTTTTAAACGACAGAACTATATATGTAGAACATTTTTCTAAAGTTTCAAAGCGAAATTCGAACGACTTTAAACGTTACCGCCCGTTGTTACGTCCTAACCGGCGGATATACATCTCGGTCAAGAAGAGCGATCTCTCCCTTTACTCGTTATTCGGACAATCCACGTTATATTAGGACAAGTTGCCCTGTTTCGAGCCTAACCTTGCAGAAAATTTCTCAGGATGGGCTTGAGAGTGCGATTCGCGATTATAAATCATGACTCGTTATTAAGAGAAAAAAATAACACAAACGTGAAATATTTAGTTAAAATGAAGAGAAATAATTCCAAGTTGAAAAAGACGGTGAATTCCATTATGAACTATTTGAAAAGCAAAATTTCTCGGGTTTCCAAACATTATTACCAATTACACGATCAGAATGGTGTCAGGGTAAAAAGAGCGAGGTTGCGTAAATTCTAAGCTATTGGGCCTCTAATTGAGGAGACGCGCGAGATCGCTGAAA
Source organism: Ophion slaviceki (assembly GCA_944452715.1). Taxonomy (NCBI): domain Eukaryota; kingdom Metazoa; phylum Arthropoda; class Insecta; order Hymenoptera; family Ichneumonidae; genus Ophion; species Ophion slaviceki. Next base: position 6,179,491 of record OX101790.1, read on the forward strand.
TGGGAGAACATCCCCATCTCTTCCCTTACGTGTGTGAAAAATATTCATGATTACTTACTCGTGTGGTGCAAATGAAATGGAATGGGTGAAATCCAATTGCTTCTGCTGCGTGAATCAGTGTAGGAATTCGTGATGGCCAGGTAGTTAAGATGTAGAAATGCAGTCTTAGACTATTGATCCTTTTTCTTTTATTTTACTCTTTTTTCACAGTTTTCACACTTTTCACATTAAACCGACTTTTCCTACGACTGCGATTACACTAATTATAGAAAGACGAACGACGACTAATTTCTTGCTTCAATGAAAAATCGACGGAGACTCGAAGTAACGAACTTAACTTGATAAAAGCAAAAAAAATGTTAGGAGACTCAACAGGAACTGACTACTCGAGATTCGGTTGGCAGACTGACTTAAAGATTTTTCTTTTTCACGACGTAAGAATTAGGCGATACAGATTCTGAGAGTGTAGGGGCACACACTGTTGGTGATGCGTCTCTTGTGGATTGGAGAATAGTGCATAAAACATAGGTCGGCTCACATGATTGGTTAAATTACAGTGGGGGAATAATTTGGGAAATTTCTGATTGGACAAGGGCTACGATCGATGCGGCATTACTAAGAATTGGGTCTATGTTCTTGATCTCGAAAAAACTGGGAAGGGAGAATAGAGAGATATTGTGCGCGGCAAAGTGCCCATGGTTCGGGCCTTGTCGATTTTACGACTAAGGTAAATACATGAACGCTTTTTGGTGAGCAACTACGCGTGGTCTTTCTACGTAATTAGACGATAGTCCGACTCGCAACCGTGGTTCTCAAAACCCTGATTCATCGCACTGAGCGTCGTTCACAAATTTTCTTCATATTATTTAAAAGTATTCGCACTATAATAGTATGCATACAAATAATTTTCTTCGGAACATTTTGTATAAATATAATTGAATGCGTACGTAAAAAAAAAGAATTGATCGTTACGATTAAATAATCACGAGTGACCTGACCCCTGCGGATACTCGTCTCAAATTCCTTTGTTTTCAACGCACTTGATAATAGATTTGATTAAATCAGACTTCCGAGATCTACAACATCTTTCCATTTCCTTCCAATAGAGAAGGGAACCACTGACCACGAGGAAATTCGTGGTCAGTGCAACGTCGAAACGTTGCGCGGTCGATGTCTCCGATTTCGATTAAATTTGGCATTCTTGTAGAATGGGTAAAAATAGGCGACACGTATTTTTTTATATCGGCGGAACCCGATTTTTAAGGGTTCAAAAGCACCCTCGAAAATTGGGGTGTTTTTCGTTTTTCGTCGATAACGTTTTAACGGTACGAAATATGAAAAAACTTCAAATTGCAACAATGTTTATTTTTTGGTGTACTATACATTGGAGATGAGAACGATGCAGATAGCAACAAATTTCATATTGTTTATTGCAAAAATGTAATTTTTTCAACCGTATCTCCGAGAATTTTTAATCGATTAGGATGTAAATTTGCATACATGTAGAGAATGGAAAAGTGCGGATACGGATTTTTCCTTTTTCCGATATCTCACAATTAAGGGGTTGAAACTGCCCGTCCATTTTTTTTTGCCGAGAGCATCGTATTATCAGCTAGCCTTTTGGCATTTCGGTCTAAATTCACGTCAATATATGTTCGTGTTATGACGCAATTGCATATTTGTAACATTCCAGCCCCCCCCCCCCTCAACGGTCCCCCTCTCGAAAGGCAAACGTTCAAAGTTCTTACCGTGCGGCATGGACGAAAATTTGTAGAAATAAAAATGGGTTACGAAGAAAGTACAATCAGTCAAAATAGTCCATACACATTTTCTCGTTTTGGCGAAACGACACTCTTAAGGGGTCAACGGACCCTTAAAAACTTCGTTCTTTCTATAGCTCGTGAACGGGCCGAAATAAAAATAAAGTTCGAAAGGAAAAAATGTTGTATCCTTCGACTGCTAGACGTTCATGATGATAATGATGAGTACCGCAATATATGGCGTGTTGTTTATTGCAATAATTCGTGAATTACTTGTGAAAAATCACTCTTCAGTTTTCCACTAATATGGGCAGAGGCAAGGATCGCAATCACGGACTGACCTCGTGGTTCGGGAAACAACTGGATTACAATTGTATATTTACGAAGAAAATCTCCCCCGCCACGTACTGCCTTTGAAGATTACAACACAATCGGAAAAGTGTCCTCACCCTTACTCATTTAAGAAACGTTTCAACTCTGTTTTTTATGGATTATACTTATTACAATAATGATAGTCATGATAAAAGTGTTTGAAAGAAAGAGATTTCTTACACCACGCACAAGTGATAATAGCTGCTTCGCCGCATATATCGCATGTCGGTACATTTTGTGAAAAGCAAAATTCTATCGGATTTTCGAAGTTTGGTGGTCTTTCTTCTTCGTACCCGCTTTTGTAACGTGCATATTTGAAAAGGTTTGTAAACCGTGGAGAAGAAAACTGGTTGAGTGTAAGAGATTGTAATTTAACGATATTGTCTCTCAAATGCAGATTGACGTCGTAATTGTATGATAGTACTGCATCAGAAAAGTGTTTGACAAAGTTTTTCCATACACGGAAGCCATAAACATCAAGGGGCTGTATCATTCAAGTCGTACCTGCAGGAATTACTAATTATCATATGGACTAATTGTCTACAGAACTAATGAAACTGGTGCAATATATTTACCTGCTGGAATGATTAAAACTTTAATATCTTCCCCTTGCATATCCATTTCTTTAAATGCAGTTGGATATTGACCGCTCCAAGAATCCAGAAGTATTACCGATTTTGGACCCGTATTGGGAATATATACTTCTTGGAACCATCGTTTGAAATGATTAGTCGTCAATTTTCCAGATTTCGAGGCCAATAGAAATATATTTTCAGCTCTGAACATAGTTTGTTCCACTCGAGGACCAAATTTGCCAGTAGGTTGGTTAAAACGATCAACATAGGTGCCAAAAGCTTGCCACTCGCAGAAACCAAAGGCTGCATAGTATAACTGTGTGTTGTTGATGTTTTCGATTGCACGACTGTCTCAACGGATTTCTGCCCTTCTTTCGCCAATGTGCGGCCTGTATGTAGCTCTAAATTGAATCCACTCTGATCAGAATTAAATGTGTTTTCAGCCCCAACGTTGGCTATGTTGACTTTCGCCATTTCTATAAATTCGATAGCTTTGTTTTGAAGTGTATCAGCGTTTGATAATTGTTGTTTTGTTACATATTTAGTAATCTTACGTGAAACAATCACATGTTGGTTATTGAATGTCCTTAGCCAAGAAGCGGATGCTTGGAAATTTTCGGCTGGTATTTCTACAATTTCTCGTGCACGTAAGGCCCATCGTCGAAGATCTATATCATGGACAGGCAGCCTTTTGTCCAAAGCATCATTAACATTGTTTAACGTGTAGTGAGCTATCTTTGTTAACTTTTCTTTGTAGGTGCCACTCTTATTTATGCTATGGGCCCACCGGCGCAACTGCGGCTCTGATTTCACTTTTTTGAATTTCGTTTGAACAGATGGTAACTTTCTATTCCCATTTGTCCCGGATCTCCAGTAATCTACAGCTCTTGTCTTGTGTTCGTAACTCAATTCTTCTATATCTTGGGTACATACAATTTCATCAATTTTTGGATCTAGGTATCGTTGTCCGTGCCAATCTTCTTCACTGTCATCTTCTATTGCGGCTGCTTCATGAATTTCATTCGGTGACAGAAAATCCAAACCAGTTTCGACTTCCATTTTCATTGGGTGATCCATCGCTTCAATGATCATGTTTTTTAGATCCTTACTGAACTGTTTTTCCTGTTCGGTGATTGGAGTGCGCGGCAAATTCATAGCACTTATCGCTATGGATAGAAGTTGAATAACATTCACCGGATTAACGTACATTTTTATTTGTATTTTGAACTCAAAATGTATGGCTGGCTTCTCCGTCGCAACTGCAGCAATAATGATCGTTAGTGAATTTATATGACTTGAAACCCAATTGATAAAGACACACGAAAAAAATAACGACGACACACGCTATTACCAGAACTGCTATTAATCTTTAATAAGGCGATTTGAAGGTTATCATGAGAGCCGCTCTTTTCACCGTAGTTGCTCTTTGCGAAGATTTATTTCTTTCGTTTATTGGTTCTGCTGTTTGTGAAATTAAAGTTAAAGACAAAGATTAAATTATGCTGCGTTATAAGCTGATAAAAATGTTTGCATCATTCTGTTCATGAGTTGCAGCGGCAACCCAAAAACGCTGTAATCTCTGCAGATAATGCCTTCGATACGGTGAGCGAAGTGGAATTTCTTCGTAAATATACAATTGTAATGCAGTTGCTTTCCGAAGCACGAAGTCATCCCGTGATTGTGAGCCTTGCCTCTGCCCATATGGGTGGGAAACTGAAGAGTGATTTTTTACAAGTAATTCACGAATTATTGCAATAAACAACACGCTATTTGTTGCTGTACTCATCATTATCATCATGAACGTCTAGTAGTCGAAGAATACAACATTTTTTCCCTTCGAACTTAATTTTTATTTCGAAAACGAGAAAATTTGTATCGACTATTTTGACTGATTGTCCTTTCTTTGTAACCCATTTTTATTTCTATAAATTTTCGTCCATGCCGCACGTTAAGAACTTTAAACGTTCGCCTTTCGAGACGGGACCGTGGGGGGGGGGGGGGGGGGGGCTGGAATGTTACAAATATGCAATTGCGTCATAACACGAATATATATTGACGTGAATTTAGACCGAAATGCCAAAAGGCTAGCTGATTATACGATACTCTCGGCAAAAAAATCGACGGGCAGTTTCAACCCCTTAATTGTGAGATATCGGAAAAAGAAAAAATCCGTATCCGCACTTTTCCATTCTCTACATGTATGCAAATTTACATCCCAAACGATTAAAAATTCTCGGAGATACAGTTGAAAATATTGCATTTTTGCAATAAACAATATGAAATTTGTTGCTATCTGCATCGTTCTCATCTCCAATGTATAGTACACCAAAAAATAAACATTGTTGCAATTTGAAGTTTTTTCATGTCTTGTACTGTTAAAACGTTATCAACGAAAAACGAAAAACACCCCGATTTTCAAAGGGGCTTTTCATCCCTTAAAAATCGGGTTCCGCCGATATAAAAAATACGTGTCGTCTATTTCTACCCATTCTACGAGCATGCCAAATTTCATCGAAATCGGAGACATCGACCTCGCAACGTTTCCTTTTAGAGTACGTTTCCCCCTTGCACACTCTGTCCTTTCCTTCGGCTGGCGTGTGTCATTCGATCCCGCTTTAAATTTTGTTGAGAGGCCATAACTCTTGATGACGGACGCCGGTCATATTAACTCGGCCGTCTCCGTACGCCAGCCAGACAGAGAATCTTCAGCAAAGGTTTCTTTTATTAGCGACAAAGATCGTATTGTCTAGCGATGATTTCATCTGCTTCGACATATCGTCTCCCCAGCGAAAATCCATTAACGACCAACGAAGTGTGATGGCCTATCCTCAAATTGTTCTCTTTTCCTTCTATTTGTCGGGGAACTCGTAAAATATTGCGTATTCGAAAGTCGATCTGAATCCCAAAAATCGCGGGACATTACACCGTCAACGCTGTGCCTCACCGCTTGGATTCGGAGCAAGCGTGAACTTCAAATGCGTTTTTCGCAAAACTGCATTATCGACATATTGATAATATTGGTGCCTTCTGATTGGCGAGAATTGTTTTTGAAAAATTGGACACAAAACGACTTTTTTAATCCGCATTTTGCAGAAATGTTGCGTGAAATGTTTACTTTTTTTTTGTAAATGCGTGCCATTTTCTTCTTTTTAATTACCGTCACATAGAAACCGTACATGATCTAACTGAAAAAATGTTTGAACTTTTTTGCAAATCACTTTTTTGCAAATCACAGGAAGCTAGACTGCACGCCGATTTGCAACTCCTGCGACGACCTTGCTGTAACACTCTGCCACAGCTTCGTCATTTTGATCATGAATTAATTTAAAAAAAATTGTTTTGTATACTAAAATATACTACTGAAGTATACCTAAAGTTCGATAATTGTATAATAATTATTTCTTAGTTTAAAAAATCCCTCAATATTGCTTATTTTTTCCTGTATAAATGTATATCCTGTCTTGAGACAACAAAAATAGCCGGCGCTCTCAATGGATTATCACGGTAAAATTCGTAAATCTCATGAATTGCGGCGTACTTCACACTTTGGCACGCAATACGCCGAGTGATAGCAGACGCTACGTGAAACGTCAAACCATGCGGCTTGTCACGAGTCACGAACAGAATTAGTTGACAGGTATCTGTAGCGAATGGTTCAGAAAACGTCAGATCACGCGCGCGGGCATCTGTCAACCACTGCATTTTCGCAGAACCTTCTTGACGTCAGCTACGGCTACGTGGCCTTCGCCTACTCTTCCGCCCTTTTCGATCATCCATCATGGCGGATTCAAGCGTTCTTTTCAGAAATCGAATGCCGATTTTCTAATGCTTCCCATTTAATGACGCGGTCGAAATAAACAAAACGGCTTAGTAGAAATCTTCGGTGTAACCTGCTGAACCCAAGATTTCCCGCTGTCATACCTACTCTGGATCACCCTGTGTAAGCGCAAGGTTTTCAGGGAAGAATCGGTGATGAATTTTCCTGGTGAATCGACAAGTACTCAGCTGATACGAATGCTGGCCTCAAGGTAAGGAAAGTGTGGCAGGAGGAAAAACCGAAAAATACAGGAGGAAAAACCGAAAAACAGGAGAAGTGGAGGCACTCGCATATTACAGCACTCTTAGTTTTTTGACATTTGATGAGCACCCACCAGGCATCATTATTGTTCTTACGGTACAGAAAGTGTTGCAGTGATTTTACTAAATACAACAAAGTTTTTATGTTGAATCCATTTTTATTATAAAAAAATCAGAAATCAACTTTTATTTAACATTATTTCAACAAATTTTCATTTTCGCTTTCTGAAGAATGATCAGCTACATTGGGCTTCGCAGGCATAAGTAATCTTATTGTTTCTGGCAAAGAAGAATTCCGTCTTCTTCTTTTTACACACCTCATGCTACTTAAGAGAAGGTCTGAACTCAGAAGTAGCCAAAAAAAATATTTCGATTGCAATTTTCTCTAGAGAATTTTCACGCGAAATGTTGGCGGTATGAGCGGAAATGCTTATTTCGAGCTTTCGCGGCCTCTTCGGACAGCTGCCCAATAAGTAAGAATGCATTTTTATTATGACTGCACCATGCATAAGAAGTTTGTGCATCGTCGGGGTCATTAGGTGCCAAGGATACAGATCGACATATAAACGTGCTGTATCAAAGAGATCGTTAAAGTTTCAGTTTCGGTTCGTGCTGTATCGGTCCGTGCTGTATCGGCTTCGGTCCGTGCTGTATTCGGTCCGTGCTGTATCAATTGCGTATTTGTCGTACTTTTCCGAATCAATTATATGTCCCCTGGAAATCGTTTCTAGTATAACCTTTAGTCTGTATAGTAGGTCATAACTAATGCCTGTTATTTTGGAAGGCAATTTTGGGCCTTCGAAGAATGTTCAGCTCGTATTGCTGCCATTTGTATTGCCATAATTTGCCATTGGCATATCCACCAACAAACCAGTTTCTTTGCAAAATCTTGCGTGGATTTCCAGTTTTCTGACCTTTTCTATATGTTTTCCGTTTTGGTTTTTCTCTCTGTGTATTTTTCTACTGGCAATTTATAAGCCAAGTGGAGAATGCTTTCAAAAAGATGAATTCTGGCATGGAGAACTAAAATCCCAATTTCTATCGTCTCGAGGCTAATTTCTTTTTTCAAATCGAATCTGTTGAACTCCTTAGAAGTTGCACCGCATATTTTACAATGGCTTGTGGATTTCGTGCCAGTGGCAGCATTACAAACCAGTAGTATAGCTAGGCCGGTTCTAACACCGGTCCTCTGAGGGGGGTGCGGGGCACACGGGGCGGTGTATGACGTCACGCGGGGAGGGGGAAGTCGTTGGAGCGGTGGAGAGGGGGTATATATCGATTATCGATTAATTGATCATCGATTATTGATCTTTATATATTTAAAATTTATTGTTGATTTATTTTTATTTATTTTTGTCTTATATTGTTTACTTCATGGATTTTTTTATTTAGCGATTCTCGCCTGAGAGCCAGGTTTGTTGACCCGTGTCGCTGAGAAAAGCGATTGGATTACACGTATGTATGAGAGAGAGACAGAGCGAGAATGAGAGATGGAGCGACCGCATCGCATGCATGTGAGATAGAGCGACTCATCTGCATGTATAAAGACATATATACTTTAGACATTCAACGATTAAAGCGGTTGGGTTTGTTTGGATGAAATCCCAAACAATCTGTTGCATCTCAAAGCCAAAATGCCAGGGACATTCGCAAAAGAATAAAATTATGCGAATGATATTGCAAGTGCTTCGCGGATCTCGTCAAAAAAGTTGATGTCAGCAAAATCGTAAAGTCTGTAGAAAAATATATAACGAAAAAATGTACACGGCACCAAGGATGCAGTTGTTATAGAAATGGAATATAAATCGTGATTGAGAGGTACACACTTTCAGTCAATGTTTGAATTTCCGAGATCGCGGAGTGCCTCGCGCAGAGACATGACGGATAATATTGAAAAAAATCTTTGCAAGCAAGGGGCTCAAATTAGTTCGGTCGAAGAGTACACTGTGTGGGAACAACGATGTGACGAGTATATCGAGTGGTTAGAAGAACAAAGTAGAATTAAACGACCGCGATTATCGATCGGAAATCGTCAATCGTTGGTAGCTCAAATTGCGCGACTTGAATGCTTCAAGAATTCGGTGCGTCAGCATTTCATACACACGGGTGCTGGACATGACAATCATGGATTCATATGGCGAGAAATTGATACGGCGTTCGAGGGTCGTATCTTGACTGGTGTAGTCATAAATCACAACCACATCGAACCTCAACAATTTCTCAAAGACTCTAGTGATGTCGTGCTTTCACGCGTTCAAACTATTATCAACAATCATGGCAGTGTGGAAATTAATACCGTTTTTAACGGCGAATTTGTGGCGGGTGAGGAGTGTGCAAATAAAAGCATTAAAACTAAAAACTATGAACTTTTCAATACATCTGATTTACGCGAGTGGCACGATCAAAGAGTTTTTGAGCCCATTTCGACATCGCTCGAAGAGTTTCAGGAACGCGACAGTGGGTGGGCATTTTCACGAATATATAACTTGACTATGAATATAAATAAATATAACCCAATGCGTGCCGGATGCCACATAATGTTATCGCGGTCGATAATGCTGAAAAGGGTAATTGTTAATGTGAAATCGAGTGATCAAGCATGTTTCGCATGGTCCGTAGTCGCTGCTCTTTATCCAGCCCAGCGTGACAGTGCGCGTGAATCTTCATACCCGCACTACTCGACAGTGCTAAATGTTCAAGATATTGAGTTTCCAGTGACTATGAATCAAATTAAAAAATATGAAATTCGTAATGACATTTCAATCAATGTATACACAATTGAGAACGATAGTACTCTTCCAATTCGCGTGAGTGAGCGAAAGAGAGAAAAGCATGTCAATTTGCTCTACGTGGAAGATCCGCAGCAAAACATCGTTCGACATTTCGCGTGGATCAAGAATTTATCAAGGCTCGTCAGCTCGCAATTAAGTCAGAAGCATCATCGAAGATACATCTGTGATAGGTACATAGATTTTATGTCATTTAATGTATTAAAATAATTAGTTCGAAACTGATTTTTTGTTTATTTTCGAAGATGTCTACACTATCATTCGGAGCAAACATTGCAAGGGCACACTGCGGACTGTGGCCTGATCAACGACTGTGCTGTCCGTCTACCGAACGATGCGAACGAGTGGCTCACTTTTAAAAACTTCAACCATAAGGAGCGACTTCCATTCGTAATATACGCCGATCTTGAGTGCGTTCTTGGGAAAACGAATGAACAAAACATGTACCAACACCACGAGGTTTCTAGTGTCGCATACTACGTACATTGTTCATACGATCAATCGTCATGCATATACAGGGTGACAATTTTAATGTGGCCATGCTTTTTTTGAGGGCCTTGCGCGAAGATTTTGGGTCTGAAAAAAATATGATTTTGAATGGTTTTTCGAGCCTTTTTCGAAAAAAAATACGGCAGATTTTTGTCTTGAAAAATGTACGCCAGAAGAAATAAGGCATTGCGAAAAAAAACGCAAAATACATTCCGAGCACATGAGATCGAAGTTTTTTAAATTCCGCATACAATGCACTCCGGAAAACTTGATTTGCGCCCGCCATCATGGTGGAAAAAATTGTTAAAAGTACGCCGTAAAGTGGCAATTTGCGTGAAACAAGCGATTTAAGTCAGACGCGATCGTGCTATGGGATGTCCTAGCTTGGTACGTTACAGCTGCAACTTCCGAATGTTCGGCTGTCACACGAAGGTGGTTGAGAATCCCTTGACCCGCGAATGAGCTAAGGGATCTGAATTTGTACCCATCCGAGTCCATTGCAGAGAATATGGTCAATTTCGAAAAAGTTCGAAAATTCCATGTACTGCAAATAATATTTTGAATAATTTGGAATTCGTTTCCAGCTCTTGGACACATCATTTTGAAAAAAAAACTTTAACACAGATTAGGGAAAATTTACAGACTTTTTCCCATTACGCGTATTATTTTTCCCACATTCATTACTGCGAGCATTGTGTGAGCGTGTGCGTGCATGAGGATGCACGAGTGCACACGCGCGTGTGCGTAATATGGACATTTGCCACGTTTCGAGCGCGCTCTGAACTCGGGTTCGGAGAGCACACTACGCGGTTCGGTCCGAACGCATCGTCAAACGTCAAAACGCGTTATTTGACGTTTCGGATTAGTCAGCTGATATTGTCAGCTGATACCATCTTGGATATGCAGATTTAGCGCACACACGTCGAACTGTCGTCGAAAGGCCAAATTTGACGCGTGACTTGACGTTTCATCAATCGTCTGCTATTAATTTCTGACATCTTGGGCAAATGGGGAGCACGCGCGTTGAAGGTTTGCCGAAATGCACTGTTTGGCGCGTGATTTGATATTACGTGATATCGCCGGCCATGATTGTTTGCCATTTTGGATGTGCAAAATCATGATTCGAGACGGCGAGCGATTATGTCTAGAGTTATTTAACATTTCGATTCGAATAAAAATCTACAGTACGTGTCTTTTTTGCGTTCACAAGACGTAAATGAAAACACAACTACGTACTGGAAAAAGGTGTTTTTAATGATTAATTGAAAAATACCGAACATCGGAACAAAAACAAGTTTGGTATTTTTTTCAGACAAGTTGACCGTGCCTCTACCTGGAGCGCCGATTCGATTTCTATCTACGCAATAAATAATTAATACATGTCTGCGATGGTTCTGAAGGCGTAAACCAGTTATTCCATAATGATGATTATGGTTCTGGGGGATGGGTTCGGAAATCCCCGATATGACTGTCCCGAGCTTATTTTCGCTTTTACCTTACTTTCGGTTATTTTGCGTCAAAGGGTATCGAGACGCTCCGTGGACGGTTTCAAGCGCATTTGTTGATTGACAAAGGTAAAAGCAATGGTGATGGTGGTTCTGGGGAATTCGATACGCCACATGGACGACGATTATAAGCGCATTTATTAATAAAAATAAAAGCAATGATTGTGATGATTCTGGGGTACCTGATTGAACATGCCTGATATGACGGCATCGAGTTCTTCTCTGCTTTTACCTGTATTTCTATCATATCGCATCAAATACAATAACGAGGATTTAAGGATCATTACGGGCGCATTTCTTAATAAACAAAGATAAAAGCAATGATTGTGCGGATTCTGGGGGACCCGAATGGACATTACTAATATGACGGCGTCGAGTTCTTCTCTGCTTTTACCTTTATTTCTGTCATATTGCTTCAAATACAATGACGACAATTTGAGGATGATTTCAGGTGCATTTGTTAAAATAAAAAAAGGTAAAAGCAATGATTGTAATGAATCGGGGGATCCGAATGGATATTACTAATATGACGGCATTGAGTTCTTCTCTGCTTTTACCTTTATTTCTGTCATATTGCTTCAAATACTATGACGACGATTTGAGGATGATTTCAGGCGCATTTGTTAATAAAAAAAGGTAAAAGCAGTGATTGTGATGAATCTAGGCGACCCGAATGGGCATTGCTAATATGACGGCATCGAGTTCTTCTCTGCTTTTACCTTTCTTTCAGTCATACCGCATCGAATAAAATGACGAAGATTTGGGGATGATAACAGGCGCATTTGTTAATAAACAAAGGTAAAAGCAATGATTGTGCCGATTCTGCGGCACCCAATTGGACAGGCCTGATATGACGGCATCGAGTTCTTCTCTGCTTTTACCTTTCTTTCTGTCATATCGCATCAAATACACTGACGACGATTTAAAGACGATTACAGGCGCATTTTTTAATAAAAAAAGATAAAAGCAATAATTGTGCTCATTCTGGGGGACCCGAATGGACATTACTAACATGACGGCATCGAGTTCTTCTCTGCTTTTACCTTTATTTCTGTCATATTGCTTCAAATACAATGACGACGATTTGAGGATGATTTCAGGCGCATTTGTTAATAAAAAAGGTAAAAGCAATGACTGTGATGAATCTGAGGAACCCGAATGAATATTACTAATATGACGGCATCGAGTTCTTCTCTGCTTTTACCTTTGTTTCTGTCATATTGCTTCAAATACAATGACGACGATTTGATGATGATTTCAGGCGCATTTGTTAATAAAAAAAGGTGAAAGCAATAATTGTGATGAATCTAGGGGACCCGACTGGGCATTGCTAATATGACGGCATCGAGTTCTTCTCTGCTTTTACCTTTATTTCTATCATATCGCATCGAATAAAATGACGAAGATTTGGGGATGATAACAGGCGCATTTGTTAATAAACAAAGGTAAAAGCAATGGTTGTGTCGATTCTGGGGGACCCAATTGGACAGGCCTGATATAACGGCATCGAGTTCTTCTCTGCTTTTACCTTTCTTTCTGGCATATCGCATCAAATACACTGACGACGATTTGAAGACGATTACAGGCGCATTTGTTAATAAAAAAAGATAAAAGCAATAATTGTGCTCATTCTGGGGGACCCGAATGGACATTACTAACATGACGGCATCGAGTTCTTCTCTGCTTTTACCTTTATTTCTGTCATATTGGATCAAATAAAATGACGATTTAAGGATGATTACAGGCGCATTTGTTAACAAACAAAGATAAAAGCAATGAATGTGCAAATTCTGGAAGACCCGAATGGACATTGCTAATATGACGGCATCGAGTTCTTCTCTGCTTTTACCTTTATTTCTGTCGTATCGCATCAAATACAACGTCGAGGATTTGAGGATGATTACAGGCGCATTTGTTAATAAAAAAAGATAAAAGCAATAATTGTGCTCATTCTGTGGGACCCGAATGGACATTGCTAATATGACGGCATCAAGTTCTTCTCTGATTTTGCCATTATTTCTGTCGTATCGCATCAAATACAATGACGACGATTTGAGGATGATTACAGGCGCATTTGTTAATAAAAAAGATAAAAGCAATAATTGTGCTCATTCTGGGGGACCCGAATGGACATTGCTAACATGACGGCATCGAGTTTTTCTCTGCTTTTACCTTTCTTTCTGTCATATCGCATCAAATACACTGACGACGATTCGAAGACGATTACAGGCGCATTTGTTAATAAAAAAGATAAAAGCAATAATTGTGCTCATTCTGGGGGACCCGAATGGACATTACTAACATGACGGCATCGAGTTCTTCTCTGCTTTTACCTTTCTTTCTGTCATATCGCATCAAATACACTGACGACGATTTGAAGACGATTACAGGCGCATTTGTTAATAAAAAAAGATAAAAGCAATAATTGTGCTCATTCTGGGGGACCCGAATCGACATTACTAACATGACGGCATCGAGTTCTTCTCTGCTTTTACCTTTATTTCTGTCGTATCGCATCAAATACAACGGCGACAATTTGAGGATGATTTCGAGCGCATTTGTTAATAAAAAAAGGCAAAAGCAATGATTGTGATGAATCTGGGGGACCCGAATGGATATTACTATTATGACCTCATTGAGTTCTTCTCTGCTTTTACCTTTATTTCTGTTATATTGCTTCAAATACTATGACGACGATTTGAGGATGATTTCAGGCGCATTTGTTAGTAAAAAAAAGGGAAAAACAATAATTGTGCTCATTCTGGGGGACCCGAATGGGCATTGCTAATATGACGGCATCGAGTTCTTTTCTGCATTTACCTTTATTTCTGTCATATCGTATCAAATACAATAACGACGATTTAAGGGTGATTACGGGCACATTTCTAAATAGACAAAGATAAAAGCAATGATTGTGATGAATCTGGGGGACCCGAATGAACATTGCTAATATGACGGCATCGAGTTCTTCTCTGCTTTTACCTGTATTTCCGTCATATCGCATCAAATACAATAACGAGGATTTAAGGATCATTGCGGGCGCATTTCTTAATAAACAAAGATAAAAGCAAGGATTGTGCCGATTCTGGGGGACCCGAATGGACATTACTAATATGACGGCGTCGAGTTCTTCTCTGCTTTTACCTTTATTTCTGTCATATTGCTTCAAATACAATGACGACAATTTGAGGATGATTTCAGGCGCATTTGTTAATAAAAAAAGGTAAAAGCAATGATTGTGATGAATCTGGGGGAACCGAATGGATATTACTAATATGACGGCATTGAGTGCTTCTCTGCTTTTACCTTTATTTCTGTCATATTGCTTCAAATACTATGACGACGATTTGAGGATGATTTCAGGCGCATTTGTTAATAAAAAAAGGTAAAAGCAATGATTGTGATTAATCTGGGGGACCCTAATGGATATTACTAATATGACGGCATTGAGTTCTTCTCTGCTTTTACCTTTATTTCTGTCATATTGCTTCAAATACTATGACGACGATTTGAGGATGATTTCAGGCGCATTTGTTAATAGAAAAAGGTAAAAGCAGTGATTGTGATGAATCTGGGGGACCCGAATGGGCATTGCTAATATGACGGCATCGAGCTCTTCTCTGCTTTTACCTTTTTTTCAGTCATACCGCATCGAATAAAATGACGAAGATTTGGGGATGATAAGAGGCGCATTTGTTAATAAACAAAGGTAAAAGCAATGGTTGTGTCGATTCTGGGGGACCCAATTGGACAGGCCTGATATGACGGCATCGAGTTCTTCTCTGCTTTTACCTTTCTTTCTGTCATATCACATCAAATACACTGACGACGATTTGAAGACGATTACAGGCGCATTTGTTCATAAAAAAAGATAAAAGCAATAATTGTGTTCATTCTGGGGGACCCGAATGGACATTACTAACATGACGGCATCGAGTTCTTCTCTGCTTTTACCTTTATTTCTGTCATATTGCTTCAAATACAATGACGACGATTTGAGGATGATTTCAGGCGCATTTGTTAATAAAAAAAAGGTAAAAGCAATGGTTGTGTCGATTCTGGGGGACCCAATTGGACAGGCCTGATATGACGGCACCGAGTTCTTCTCTGCTTTTACCTTTCGTTCTGTCATATCGCATCAAATACACTGACGACGATTTGAAAACGATTACAGGCGCACTTGTTAATAAAAAAAGATAAAAGCAATAATTGTGCTCATTCTGGGGGACCCGAATGGACATTACTAACATGACGGCATCGAGTTCTTCTCATACTTTACCCAATGTATTTGAAGCAATATGACAGAAACAAAGGTAAAAGCAGAGAAGAATTCGATACCGTCATATTAGTAATAGTCATTCGAGTTCCCCAGATTCATCAGAGTCATTGCTTTTACCTTTTTTTATTAACAAATGCGCCTGGAATCATCCTCAAATCGTCGTCATTGTATTTGAAGCAATATGACAGAAATAAAGGTAAAAGCTGAGAAGAACTCAATGCCGTCATGTTAGTAATGTCCATTCGGGTCCCGCAGAATGAGCACAATTATTGCTTTTATTAACAAATGCGCCTGTAATCGTCTTCAAATCGTCGTCAGTGTATTTGATGCGATATGACAGAAAGAAAGGTAAAATCAGAGAAGAACTCGATGCCGTCATGTTAGTAATGTCCATTCGGTTCCCCCAGAATGAGCACAATTATTGCTTTTATCTTTTTTTATTAACAAATGCGCCTGTAATCGTCTTCGAATCGTCGTCAGTGTATTTGATGCGATATGACAGAAAGAAAGGTAAAAGCAGAGAAGAACTCGATGCCGTCATGTTAGCAATGTCCATTCGGGTCCCCCAGAATGAGCACAATTATTGCTTTTATCTTTTTTATTAACAAATGCGCCTGTAATCATCCTCAAATCGTCGTCATTGTATTTGATGCGATACGACAGAAATAAAGGCAAAATCAGAGAAGAACTTGATGCCGTCATATTAGCAATGTCCATTCGGGTCCCACAGAATGATCACAATTATTGCTTTTATCTTTTTTTATTAACAAATGCGCCTGTAATCATCCTCAAATTCTCGACGTTGTATTTGATGCGATACGACAGAAATAAAGGTAAAAGCAGAGAAGAACTCGATGCCGTCATATTAGCAATGTCCATTCGGGTCTTCCAGAATTTGCACAATCATTGCTTTTATCTTTGTTTGTTAAGAAATGCGCCTGTAATCATCCTTAAATCGTCGTCATTTTATTTGATCCAATATGACAGAAATAAAGGTAAAAGCAGAGAAGAACTTGATGCCGTTATATTAGCAATGCCCAGTCGGGTCCCCTAGATTCATCACAATTATTGCTTTTACCTTTTTTTTATTAACAAAAGCGCCTGAAATCATACTCAAATTGTCGTCAATGTATTTGAAGCAATATGACAGAAACAAAGGTAAAAGCAGAGAAGAATTCGATGCCGTCATATTAGTAATAGTCATTCGGGTTCCCCAGATTCATCAGAGTCATTGCTTTTACCTTTTTTTATTAACAAATGCGCCTGGAATCATCCTCAAATCGTCGTCATTGTATTTGATGCAATATGACAGAAATAAAGGTAAAAGCTGAGAAGAACTCGATGCCGTCATGTTAGTAATGTCCATTCGGGTCCCCCAGAATGAGCACAATTATTGCTTTTATCTTTTTTTATTAACAAATGCTCCTGTAATCGTTTTCAAATCGTCGTCAGTGTATTTGATGCGATATGACAGAAAGAAAGGTAAAAGCAGAGAAGAACTCGGTGCCGTCATATCAGGCCTGTCCAATTGGGTCCCCCAGAATCGACACAACCATTGCTTTTACCTTTTTTTATTAACAAATGCGCCTGAAATCATCCTCAAATCGTCGTCATTGTATTTGAAGCAATATGACAGAAATAAAGGTAAAAGCAGAGAAGAACTCGATGCCGTCATGTTAGTAATGTCCATTCGGGTCCCCCAGAATGAGCACAATTATTGCTTTTATCTTTTTTTATTAACAAATGCGCCTGTAATCGTCTTCAAATCGTCGTCAGTGTATTTGATATGATATGACAGAAAGAAAGGTAAAAGCAGAGAAGAACTCGATGCCGTCATATCAGGCCTGTCCAATTAGGTCCCCCAGAATCGACACAACCATTGCTTTTACCTTTGTTTATTAACAAATGCGCCTGTTATCATCCCCAAATCTTCGTCATTTTATTCGATGCGGTGTGACTGAAAAAAAGGTAAAAGCAGAGAAGAACTCGATGCCGTCATATTAGCAATGCCCATTCGGGTCCCCCAGATTCATGACAATCACTGATTTTACCTTTTTCTATTAACAAATGCGCCTGAAATCATCCTCAAATCGTCGTCATAGTATTTGAAGCAATATGACAGAAATAAAGGTAAAAGCAGAGAAGAACTCAATGCCGTCATATTAGTAATATCCATTAGGGTCCCCCAGATTAATCACAATCATTGCTTTTACCTTTTTTTATTGACAAACGCGCCTGAAATCATCCTCAAATCGTCGTCATAGTATTTGAAGCAATATGACAGAAATAAAGGTAAAAGTAGAGAAGAACTCAATGCCGTCATATTAGTAATATCCATTCGGTTCCCCCAGATTCATCACAATCATTGCTTTTACCTTTTTTTATTAACAAATGCGCCTGAAATCATCCTCAAATTGTCGTCATTGTATTTGAAGCAATATGACAGAAATAAAGGTAAAAGCAGAGAAGAACTCGACGCCGTCATATTAGTAATGTCCATTCGGGTCCCCCAGAATCGGCACAATCATTGCTTTTATCTTTGTTTATTAAGAAATGCGCCCGTAATGATCCTTACATCCTCGTTATTGTATTTGATGCGATATGACAGAAATACAGGTAAAAGCAGAGAAGAACTCGATGCCGTCATATTAGCAATATTCATTCGGGTCCCCCAGATTCATCACAATCATTGCTTTTATCTTTGTTTATTTAGAAATGTGCCCGTAATCACCCTTAAATCGTCGTTATTGTATTTGATACGATATGACAGAAATAAAGGTAAAAGCAGAGAAGAACTCGATGCCGTCATATTAGCAATGCCCATTCGGGTCCCCCAGAATGAGCACAATTATTGCTTTTACCTTTTTTTTATTAACAAATGCGCCTGAAATCATCCTCAAATCGTCGTCATAGTATTTGAAGCAATATGACAGAAATAAAGGTAAAAGCAGAGAAGAACTCAATGAGGTCATAATAGTAATATCCATTCGGGTCCCCCAGATTCATCACAATCATTGCTTTTGCCGTTTTTTATTAACAAATGCGCCTCAAATCATCCTCAAATTGTCGTCGTTGTATTTGATGCGATACGACAGAAATAAAGGCAAAAGCAGAGAAGAACTCGATGCCGTCATATTAGCAATGCCCAGTCGGGTCCCCTAGATTCATCACAATTATTGCTTTTACCTTTTTTTATTAACAAATGCGCCTGAAATCATCCTCAAATTGTCGTCAATGTATTTGAAGCAAAATGACAGAAACAAAGGTAAAAGCAGAGAAGAACTCGATGCCGTCATATTAGTAATAGTCATTCGGGTTCCCCAGATTCATCAGAGTCATTGCTTTTACCTTTTTTTATTAACAAATGCGCCTGAAATCATCCTCAAATCGTCGTCATTGTATTTGAAGCAATATGACAGAAATAAAGGTAAAAGCAGAGAAGAACTCGATGCCGTCATGTTAGTAATGTCCATTCGGGTCCCCCAGAATGAGCACAATTATTGCTTTTATCTTTTTTTATTAACAAATGCGCCTGTAATCGTCTTCAAATCGTCGTCAGTGTATTTGATGCGATATGACAGAAAGAAAGGTAAAAGCAGAGAAGAACTCGATGCCGTCATGTTAGCAATGTCCATTCGGGTCCCACAGAATGAGCACAATTATTGCTTTTATCTTTTTTTATTAACAAATGCGCCTGTAATCATCCTCAAATCCTCGACGTTGTATTTGATGCGATACGACAGAAATAAAGGTAAAAGCAGAAAAGAACTCGATGCCGTCATATTAGCAATGTCCATTCGGGTCTTCCAGAATTTGCACAATCATTGCTTTTATCTTTGTTTGTTAAGAAATGCGCCTGTAATCATCCTTAAATCGTCGTCATTTTATTTGATCCAATATGACAGAAATAAAGGTAAAAGCAGAGAAGAACTTGATGCCGTTATATTAGCAATGCCCAGTCGGGTCCCCTAGATTCATCACAATTATTGCTTTTACCTTTTTTTATTAACAAAGGCGCCTGAAATCATACTCAAATTCGTCAATGTATTTGAAGAAATATGACAGAAACAAAGGTAAAAGCAGAGAAGAATTCGATGCCGTCATATTAGTAATAGTCATTCGGGTTCCCCAGATTCATCAGAGTCATTGCTTTTACCTTTTTTTATTAACAAATGCGCCTGGAATCATCCTCAAATCGTCGTCATTGTATTTGAAGCAATATGACAGAAATAAAGGTAAAAGCTGAGAAGAACTCGATGCCGTCATGTTAGTAATGTCCATTCGGGTCCCCCAGAATGAGCACAATTATTGCTTTTATCTTTTTTTATTAACAAATGCGCCTGTAATCGTCTTCAAATCGTCGTCAGTGTATTTGATGCGATATGCCAGAAAGAAAGGTAAAAGCAGAGAAGAACTTGATGCCGTCATATCAGGCCTGTCCAATTGGGTCCCCCAGAATCGACACAACCATTGCTTTTACCTTTGTTTATTAACAAATGCGCCTGTTATCATCCCCAAATCTTCGTCATTTTATTCGATGCGATATGATAGAAATAAAGGTAAAAGCAGAGAAGAACTCGATGCCGTCATATTAGCAATGCCCAGTCGGGTCCCCTAGATTCATCACAATTATTGCTTTCACCTTTTTTTATTAACAAATGCGCCTGAAATCATCATCAAATCGTCGTCATTGTATTTGAAGCAATATGACAGAAACAAAGGTAAAAGCAGAGAAGAACTCGATGCCGTCATATTAGTAATATTCATTCGGGTTCCCCAGATTCATCACAGTCATTGCTTTTACCTTTTTTGTTAACAAATGCGCCTGAAATCATCCTCAAATCGTCGTCATTGTATTTGAAGCAATATGACAGAAATAAAGGTAAAAGCAGAGAAGAACTCGATGCCGTCATGTTAGTAATGTCCAATTGGGTGCCGCAGAATCGGCACAATCATTGCTTTTACCTTTGTTTATTAAGAAATGCGCCCGTAATGATCCTTAAATCCTCGTTATTGTATTTGATGCGATATGACAGAAATACAGGTAAAAGCAGAGAAGAACTCGATGCCGTCATATTAGCAATGCCCATTCGGGTCCCCCAGAATGAGCACAATTATTGCTTTTACCTTTTTTTTATTAACAAATGCGCCTGAAATCATCCTCAAATCGTCGTCATAGTATTTGAAGCAATATGACAGAAATAAAGGTAAAAGCAGAGAAGAACTCAATGAGGTCATAATAGTAATATCCATTCGGGTCCCCCAGATTCATCACAATCATTGCTTTTGCCTTTTTTTATTAACAAATGCGCCTGAAATCATCCTCAAATTGTCGTCGTTGTATTTGATGCGATACGACAGAAATAAAGGTAAAAGCAGAGAAGAACTCGATGCCGTCATATTAGCAATGCCCAGTCGGGTCCCCTAGATTCATCACAATTATTGCTTTTACCTTTTTTTATTAACAAATGCGCCTGAAATCATCCTCAAATTGTCGTCAATGTATTTGAAGCAAAATGACAGAAACAAAGGTAAAAGCAGAGAAGAACTCGATGCCGTCATATTAGTAATAGTCATTCGGGTTCCCCAGATTCATCAGAGTCATTGCTTTTACCTTTTTTTATTAACAAATGCGCCTGAAATCATCCTCAAATCGTCGTCATTGTATTTGAAGCAATATGACAGAAATAAAGGTAAAAGCAGAGAAGAACTCGATGCCGTCATGGTAGTAATGTCCATTCGGGTCCCCCAGAATGAGCACAATTATTGCTTTTATCTTTTTTTATTAACAAATGCGCCTGTAATCGTCTTCAAATCGTCGTCAGTGTATTTGATGCGATATGACAGAAAGAAAGGTAAAAGCAGAGAAGAACTCGATGCCGTCATGTTAGCAATGTCCATTCGGGTCCCCCAGAATGAGCACAATTATTGCTTTTATCTTTTTTTATTAACAAATGCGCCTGTAATCGTCTTCAAATCGTCGTCAGTGTATTCGATGCGATATGACAGAAAGAAAGGTAAAAGCAGAGAAGAACTCGATGCCGTCATGTTAGCAATGTCCATTCGGGTCCCACAGAATGAGCACAATTATTGCTTTTATCTTTTTTTATTAACAAATGCGCCTGTAATCGTCTTCAAATCGTCGTCAGTGTATTCGATGCGATATGACAGAAATAAAGGTAAAAGCAGAAAAGAACTCGATGCCGTCATATTAGCAATGTCCATTCGGGTCTTCCAGAATTTGCACAATCATTGCTTTTATCTTTGTTTGTTAAGAAATGCGCCTGGAATCATCCTTAAATCGTCGTCATTTTATTTGATCCAATATGACAGAAATAAAGGTAAAAGCAGAGAAGAACTTGATGCCGTTATATTAGCAATGCCCAGTCGGGTCCCCTAGATTCATCACAATTATTGCTTTTACCTTTTTTTTATTAACAAAGGCGCCTGAAATCATACTCAAATTCGTCAATGTATTTGAAGCAATATGACAGAAACAAAGGTAAAAGCAGAGAAGAATTCGATGCCGTCATATTAGTAATAGTCATTCGGGTTCCCCAGATTCATCAGAGTCATTGCTTTTACCTTTTTTTATTAACAAATGCGCCTGGAATCATCCTCAAATCGTCGTCATTGTATTTGCAGCAATATGACAGAAATAAAGGTAAAAGCTGAGAAGAACTCGATGCCGTCATGTTAGTAATGTCCATTCGGGTCCCCCAGAATGAGCACAATTATTGCTTTTATCTTTTTTTATTAACAAATGCGCCTGTAATCGTCTTTAAATCGTCGTCAGTGTATTTGATGCGATATGCCAGAAAGAAAGGTAAAAGCAGAGAAGAACTTGATGCCGTCATATCAGGCCTGTCCAATTGGGTCCCCCAGAATCGACACAACCATTGCTTTTACCTTTGTTTATTAACAAATGCGCCTGTTATCATCCCCAAATCTTCGTCATTTTATTCGATGCGATATGATAGAAATAAAGGTAAAAGCAGAGAAGAACTCGATGCCGTCATATTAGCAATGCCCAGTCGGGTCCCCTAGATTCATCACAATTATTGCTTTCACCTTTTTTTATTAACAAATGCGCCTGAAATCATCATCAAATCGTCGTTATTGTATTTGAAGCAATATGACAGAAACAAAGGTAAAAGCAGAGAAGAACTCGATGCCGTCATATTAGTAATATTCATTCGGGTTCCCCAGATTCATCACAGTCATTGCTTTTACCTTTTTTGTTAACAAATGCGCCTGAAATCATCCTCAAATCGTCGTCATTGTATTTGAAGCCATATGACAGAAATAAAGGTAAAAGCAGAGAAGAACTCGATGCCGTCATGTTAGTAATGTCCATTCGGGTCCCCCAGAATGAGCACAATTATTGCTTTTATCTTTTTTTATTAAAAAATGCGCCTGTAATCGTCTTTAAATCGTCGTCAGTGTATTTGATGCGATATGACAGAAAGAAAGGTAAAAGCAGAGAAGAACTCGATGCCGTCATATCAGGCCTGTCCAATTGGGTGCCGCAGAATCGGCACAATCATTGCTTTTACCTTTGTTTATTAAGAAATGCGCCCGTAATGATCCTTAAATCCTCGTTATTGTATTTGATGCGATATGACAGAAATACAGGTAAAAGCAGAGAAGAACTCGATGCCGTCATATTAGCAATGCCCATTCGGGTCCCCCAGAATGAGCACAATTATTGCTTTTACCTTTTTTTTATTAACAAATGCGCCTGAAATCATCCTCAAATCGTCGTCATAGTATTTGAAGCAATATGACAGAAATAAAGGTAAAAGCAGAGAAGAACTCAATGAGGTCATAATAGTAATATCCATTCGGGTCCCCCAGATTCATCACAATCATTGCTTTTGCCTTTTTTTATTAACAAATGCGCCTGAAATCATCCTCAAATTGTCGTCGTTGTATTTGATGCGATACGACAGAAATAAAGGTAAAAGCAGAGAAGAACTCGATGCCGTCATATTAGCAATGCCCAGTCGGGTCCCCTAGATTCATCACAATTATTGCTTTTACCTTTTTTTATTAACAAATGCGCCTGAAATCATCCTCAAATTGTCGTCAATGTATTTGAAGCAAAATGACAGAAACAAAGGTAAAAGCAGAGAAGAACTCGATGCCGTCATATTAGTAATAGTCATTCGGGTTCCCCAGATTCATCAGAGTCATTGCTTTTACCTTTTTTTATTAACAAATGCGCCTGAAATCATCCTCAAATCGTCGTCATTGTATTTGAAGCAATATGACAGAAATAAAGGTAAAAGCAGAGAAGAACTCGATGCCGTCATGTTAGTAATGTCCATTCGGGTCCCCCAGAATGAGCACAATTATTGCTTTTATCTTTTTTTATTAACAAATGCGCCTGTAATCGTCTTCAAATCGTCGTCAGTGTATTTGATGCGATATGACAGAAAGAAAGGTAAAAGCAGAGAAGAACTCGATGCCGTCATGTTAGCAATGTCCATTCGGGTCCCACAGAATGAGCACAATTATTGCTTTTATCTTTTTTTATTAACAACTGCGCCTGTAATCATCCTCAAATCCTCGACGTTGTATTTGATGCGATACGACAGAAATAAAGGTAAACGCAGAGAAGAACTCGATGCCGTCATATTAGCAATGTCCATTCGGGTCTTCCAGAATTTGCACAATCATTGCTTTTATCTTTGTTTGTTAAGAAATGCGCCTGTAATCATCCTTAAATCGTCGTCATTTTATTTGATCCAATATGACAGAACTAAAGGTAAAAGCAGAGAAGAACTTGATGCCGTTATATTAGCACTGCCCAGTCGGGTCCCCTAGATTCATCACAATTATTGCTTTTACCTTTTTTTATTAACAAAGGCGCCTGAAATCATACTCAAATTCGTCAATGTATTTGAAGCAATATGACAGAAACAAAGGTAAAAGCAGAGAAGAATTCGATGCCGTCATATTAGTAATAGTCATTCGGGTTCCCCAGATTCATCAGAGTCATTGCTTTTACCTTTTTTTATTAACAAATGCGCCTGGAATCATCCTCAAATCGTCGTCATTGTATTTGAAGCAATATGACAGAAATAAAGGTAAAAGCTGAGAAGAACTCGATGCCGTCATGTTAGTAATGTCCATTCGGGTCCCCCAGAATGAGCACAATTATTGCTTTTATCTTTTTTTATTAACAAATGCGCCTGTAATCGTCTTCAAATCGTCGTCAGTGTATTTGATGCGATATGCCAGAAAGAAAGGTAAAAGCAGAGAAGAACTCGATGCCGTCATATCAGGCCTGTCCAATTGGGTCCCCCAGAATCGACACAACCATTGCTTTTACCTTTGTTTATTAACAAATGCGCCTGTTATCATCCCCAAATCTTCGTCATTTTATTCGATGCGATATGATAGAAATAAAGGTGAAAGCAGAGAAGAACTCGATGCCGTCATATTAGCAATGCCCAGTCGGGTCCCCTAGATTCATCACAATTATTGCTTTCACCTTTTTTTATTAACAAATGCGCCTGAAATCATCATCAAATCGTCGTCATTGTATTTGAAGCAATATGACAGAAACAAAGGTAAAAGCAGAGAAGAACTCGATGCCGTCATATTAGTAATATTCATTCGGGTTCCCCAGATTCATCACAGTCATTGCTTTTACCTTTTTTATTAACAAATGCGCCTGAAATCATCCTCAAATCGTCGTCATTGTATTTGAAGCAATATGACAGAAATAAAGGTAAAAGCAGAGAAGAACTCGATGCCGTCATGTTAGTAATGTCCATTCGGGTCCCCCAGAATGAGCACAATTATTGCTTTTATCTTTTTTTATTAAAAAATGCGCCTGTAATCGTCTTTAAATCGTCGTCAGTGTATTTGATGCGATATGACGGAAAGAAAGGTAAAAGCAGAGAAGAACTCGATGCCGTCATATCAGGCCTGTCCAATTGGGTGCCGCAGAATCGGCACAATCATTGCTTTTACCTTTGTTTATTAACAATTGCGCCTGTTATCATCCCCAAATCTTCGTCATTTTATTCGATGCGGTATGACTGAAAGAAAGGTAAAAGCAGAGAAGAACTCGATGCCGTCATATTAGCAATGCCCATTCGGGTCGCCCAGATTCATCACAATCACTGCTTTTACCTTTTTTTATTAACAAATGCGCCTGAAATCATCCTCAAATCGTCGTCATAGTATTTGAAGCAATATGACAGAAATAAAGGTAAAAGCAGAGAAGAACTCAATGCCGTCATATTAGTAATATCCATTCGGATCCCCCAGATTCATCACAATCATTGCTTTTACCTTTTTTTATTAACAAATGCACCTGAAATCATCCTCAAATTGTCGTCATTGTATTTGAAGCAATATGACAGAAATAAAGGTAAAAGCAGAGAAGAACTCGACGCCGTCATATTAGTAATGTCCATTCGGGTCCCCCAGAATTCGCACAATCATTGCTTTTATCTTTGTTTATTAAGAAATGCGCCCGTAATGATCCTTAAATCCTCGTTATTGTATTTGATGCGATATGATAGAAATACAGGTAAAAGCAGAGAAGAACTCGATGCCGTCATATCAGGCATGTTCAATCAGGTACCCCAGAATCATCACAATCATTGCTTTTATTTTTATTAATAAATGCGCTTATAATCGTCGTCCATGTGGCGTATCGAATTCCCCAGAACCACCATCACTATTGCTTTTACCTTTGTCAATCAACAAATGCGCTTGAAACCGTCCACGGAGCGTCTCGATACCCTTTGACGCAAAATAACCGAAAGTAAGGTAAAAGCGAAAATAAGCTCGGGACAGTCATATCGGGGATTTCCGAACCCATCCCCCAGAACCATAATCATCATTATGGAATAACTGGTTTACGCCTTCAGAACCATCGCAGACATGTATTAATTATTTATTGCGTAGATAGAAATCGAATCGGCGCTCCAGGTAGAGGCACGGTCAACTTGTCTGAAAAAAATACCAAACTTGTTTTTGTTCCTATGTTCGGTATTTTTCAATTAATCATTAAAAACACCTTTTTCCAGTACGTAGTTGTGTTTTCATTTACGTCTTGTGAACGCAAAAAAGACAAAGACACGTACTGTAGATTTTTATTCGAATCGAAATGTTAAATAACTCTAGACATAATCGCTCGCCATCTCGAATCATGATTTTGCACATCCAAAATGGCAAACAATCATGGCCGGCGATATCACGTAATATCAAATCACGCGCCAAACAGTGCATTTCGGCAAACCTTCAACGCGCGTGCTCCCCATTTGCCCAAGATGTCAGAAATTAATAGCAGACGATTGATGAAACGTCAAATCACGCGTCAAATTTGGCCTTTCGACGACAGTTCGACGTGTGTGCGCTAAATCTGCATATCCAAGATGGTATCAGCTGACTAATCCGAAACGTCAAATAACGCGTTTTGACGTTTGACGATGCGTTCGGACCGAACCGCGTAGCGTGCTCTCCGAACCCGAGTTCAGAGCGCGCTCGAAACGTGGCAAATGTCCATATTACGCCCACGCGCGTGTGCACTCGTGCATCCTCATGCACGCACACGCTCACACAATGCTCGCAGTAATGAATGTGGGAAAAATAATACGCGTAATGGGAAAAAGTCTGTAAATTTTCCCTAATCTGTGTTAAAGTTTTTTTTTCAAAATGATGTGTCCAAGAGCTGGAAACGAATTCCAAATTATTCAAAATATTATTTGCAGTACATGGAATTTTCGAACTTTTTCGAAATTGACCATATTCTCTGCAATGGACTCGGATGGGTACAAATTCAGATCCCTTAGCTCATTCGCGGGTCAAGGGATTCTCAACCACCTTCGTGTGACAGCCGAACATTCGGAAGTTGCAGCTGTAACGTACCAAGCTAGGACATCCCATAGCACGATCGCGTCTGACTTAAATCGCTTGTTTCACGCAAATTGCCACTTTACGGCGTACTTTTAACAATTTTTTCCACCATGATGGCGGGCGCAAATCAAGTTTTCCGGAGTGCATTGTATGCGGAATTTAAAAAACTTCGATCTCATGTGCTCGGAATGTATTTTGCGTTTTTTTTCGCAATGCCTTATTTCTTCTGGCGTACATTTTTCAAGACAAAAATCTGCCGTATTTTTTTTCGAAAAAGGCTCGAAAAACCATTCAAAATCATATTTTTTTCAGACCCAAAATCTTCGCGCAAGGCCCTCAAAAAAAGCATGGCCACATTAAAATTGTCACCCTGTATAAATCGCACCGGAGTAGCGATTGCATCGCATGGTTCATCGAAGAAGTAAAAAATGCAACTTTGCATGGGAAAGATATTTTATCTTCAAATATCCCCATGGTATAGTTAACATCCGACCAGGAGGTTGAATTTCGAAGCGAATTAAGTGTCACATATGTGAACAAGATTTTGCACAAACCGATACACGAGTTTCCGATCATTGTCATTTAACTGGGCGTTACAGAGGCCCCGCCCATTCGAATTGCAATCTAAATTTCAAACAATCTTTTTTCATTCCGGTAGTTTTTCACAAATTGTCTGGCTATGATGCGCATTTTATAATCAAGGAAGTGGCCACCGCGTTCGAAGGGAAAACTTACGTGCTTCCAATAACAAAAGAAAAATATATTTCGTTCACGAAAACTGTTCAAACTACTACCGAAGAAACAAAAAACCAAATTAAATTAGGCTTCATCGATTCATATAAATTTCTAACCACAAGTCTTGAGAAATTGGCATCATTTTTAACGACCGACAAACTGAAAATTTTACGCTCACAATTTGATGGCCTACCGACGCATGATTTAAAATTATTACCACGAAAAGGTGTATTCCCGTACGAATACATTGACCATGTCAGCAGATTGGAAGACACGTATTTGCCGCCGCGCGACTCATTTTACAGTTCCTTGACCGGGGAAACGATCAGCGCGAGCGAGTACGTTCACGCTGAGAATGTCTGGGAGCGGTTTTCCATTCAAACGCTTGGTGAATATAGCGATTTGTATTTGAAGACGAATGTCTTGTTATTAGCAAATATTTTCGAAAATTTCCGTGATACGTGTATTGAAAGTTATGGGCTTGATCCGGCTTATTATTACACTCTTCCCGGATATACTTGGGGCGCCATGTTGAATTATACGCACATAACGTTTGAATTATTGACCGACATCGACATGATTTTATTCATCGAGCGAGGTATACGCGGAGGTTTAAGCCAATGTTCAAACAGATATGCACATGCTAATAACAAGTACATACAATCGTACGATCCATTGAAATCATCATCATACCTGATGTACTTCGATGTGAACAACTTGTATGGATGGGCAATGCGTCAACCTTTGCTTTATTCTGATTTTCAATGGATCGACGACACATCGAATTTTGATGTATTATCCATTGCGCTAGATTCGCCTGTAGGCTACGTTCTCGAAGTCGATTTCGAATATCCGCAACGTTTGCATGATTCGCACAGTGACCTTCCGTTTTGTCCGACACGCGACAAACCACCTCGCAAGCGACAAGAGAAATTGCTCGCAACCGTATGGGATAAGAAGCGTTACGTGATACACTATCGTAATTTGCAGCAGTGTGTGCGCCATGGACTGAAAGTAGCGAAAATACACAGAATTTTGAAATTCGCTCAATCCCCCTGGTTGCGTTCATACACGGGGCAGAGGCAATGATCGCTAAACCAAATTTTCACAGTCGAAGTATGTTTCCGGAGAATATTATTGCCGTCGAATTGCGAAATCTGGAGGTAAAATTTAACAAGCCGATTTATGTGGGTATGTGCATACTCGATATTTCGAAAACATGTTTATATGAGTTTCACAACGAGTTCATGATTCCGCTGTATTAGCAAAACTGCAAGGTCATGTATACCGACACCGATAGTCTCATATACCACATCAAGTCTGACGAAGTTTACGACGATATGAAGCGTAACATTGAGAAATTTGATACGAGCGATTACCCGATCGAAAACGTGTACGGTTTACCGTTAGTCAACAAGAAAGTGCCCGGTCTCATGAAAGATGAAAATAATGGTATGGTAATGACTGAATTTGTGGGATTGAGAGCAAAAATGTACGCTTTGCGAGTTGATGGTAAAAAAGACCCGAAAAAGGTGAAAGGTGTGAAAAGTAATGTTGTCGCGCGAACAATACATTTCAATGACTACAGTCGCTGTTTACGCGAAGAAATTGAGATGACTCTTCAGCAGTCTTGCATAAGATCGAAGCTGCACGAAGTTTACACTATTACAGAGTAAAAAATTGCTCTGAGTCTACACGATGACAAGCGTGCCGAAAAGTACGGACACTCTACCATGGGGTCATTATAAAATAGCATTGTAAATGTATTTGTTAGGCTCCATTGTATGTATTGTTATAAAATAAAAATGGAGAGATATAATGAATGTAGCAATGTAAATTTGATATATATTGGAAAATATTAATGTTATATATAATGCGAGTATGTTAATGTTGACAGGATATAATTATTTATTTTTATAAGGAATGGTGAACGTATACATGAATAAAATTGTATGCCTTTTGTTAATAAACTTTATTGAATTTTTCATATACTTTATGAAAGTTATTACAATATATTATTTTTGTGTATCCACTAGTTTTGAGATTTATCCATTCCCAACCATTTAACATAAACATAATGCCCTTTTTGCGTTTTATCTTCTCCACGAGATATATGTTTGGATTGGCAACACGTTGCAGTTCGTATTCGTAGAATCCTCCGGCTATCGGATTTCCACTTGAGTCCTCGACTAGGTAGGTTACAGGATAAGTTTGTGGCGCCTTGACGATTTTAAACACTTCGGTGGTCCAATTTGGCGTGAAACCTTTTTTCAAATATTGTCTTGAATTTGCTTATGATTCAAATCATTGACTTTGAATTCTGCAGGAGCCGCAATTTTTACATTGCTATATACGGTGGTTAAGAGTTTCTCCGCGATCGGAATAGTAACGTCGATCGGCCTCATGCCAATCGTACGATGCTTTCGAGCGTTGTACTTCAAAACGAGTTGCGGTAAAGCATCGATCCACTTGTAATTACCATAGAGTATAAACATTTTCCACATGTTATTTTTGAGACTGCCATTGAATAGTTCGACGACCGAGGCCTTCATAATAGAATACGTCGAGCAATGATTGATGTTGTATTCCTCCATGGTCGTTACACGTTTACATTCTAAAATGCTCTCCCTTTGTCGGTTTGAAGATTTTTCGGATATCTGCTATGATCTTGTATGATTTTTGCGATCATTGTACGCATTTCGTTGCCAGTTTTACTTTTCAAGGGTACGGCCCATGCATACTTGCTCAACACATCGATGACAGTGCGGATGTAATTGTAGCCTTTGTTGAAACGCGAATACGGCCGCATTTCAACTACGTCAGCCTGCCACAAATCATCATACCCACGTACGATGACACGTCTTTGCAGAAAGTTTTTTCTTGCTGGTGCATGTAATTTCTCCACGAGCTGCTTTTCTTCAAACGGTTTTTCTTCTCCGAGCATATCGTGTGTTTGACGAGACGATTTTTACAAATTTTCCTGCGTTGTGTCAGCTTCAGCGTCGGTTACATTCTGAATCATTTTAGATGTATCGTTCATAGTTATTCAAAGCGTATCGTCTAGTGCGTTGAATTTCTTCTCAAATTCATCCAGGCGTTCTGTTAACAGTTTGACTTTCATTTCCACATAACTTTTCTTAGCAGCATCGCAATCCCCTTCAGGTAGCGCTACGCCTCGTATTTTACGTGATCTTGCATCGAAGCCACTGGAGGTTAGACAAAGAGCATTATCACGTGTATAATTTCTTGGTAGCCCAGTCCACTGATAGTATGAATTATCCTGCGCTCCAAGCGATGCTCCGAATTTATTGATCGACATCTCGGTATCAATAGTGACGAAGGAATGATCATTATCATCGATGCATAGGTTAATTTATGAGACCCGCTTCGCGAAGTTCCTCAATAATCGACATTATCTCATTGTCGTGAGCGTTGTTACCCGCGTGTCGTAAAGCTTCCAACAAGCGCAAACGATCAACCAACTCGTCGGGATCATTACAATGCACATAATCGATTTTGATGTTATTTAACGTCATGGCGAGCGGTATTTCTATACCTGTTTCAGTTTTTCGGTCGAAAGTTAATGGTCCAATTATATATTTATACTTGAAGCCTTTGTTACCCAATACAGAATTGAGTATATTGCTAGCACGTCGATGTGCATTTGTTGCCAACAATATGCTCTTATATTTGTCTTTGTCTTCCTTGGTGTATATTGCATCGTCAGGAATTCTCTTGAAGATTAGCTCATTGAGTCCAGGGGTTCCCAAATATTTTATGCCATCGATGAATATATTATCATCATTATCCACATCGAAACGCTTATCGCCTAACATCATTCCTTCATTGGTAAATTTGATGCCATACACGTAATCCATGCGGAATTTTTATCTTGTGAAAGAATAGATGCAATATATTGTTGACCGAGTGGACCGAAATGTTCGCGCAATGTATTTTGACCTCCAGCCGTTTGTAATTGATGTTGAACTGTAGACACGAATGATTCGGGCGTAGTCTCAAAAACGCCTTCTTCAACAATGGTCGCTGGTTGCAAGGGTACAGCAGCCATCGACGTATCATCCAGAGATTCCTTTCGTCGCTTGAGTTTCAACTGATTCGGTGTAGAAGTTACCAGCGAATTTTGAAATAATGAACGTGCGCGCTTTGTTCCTTGTATCGCATCCTTCTCTAGGTCCTTTGCTTCCGACATGCTTATCGATTCAATTTTCGGCCCAAGAGATTCAACAGCAGCTGATTGCTCAACAATCTGCTTGAGAGGTTCGGTGATTGGCTTGAAGTGTTTCTCCTTTGCAAGATCTTCTTCCATTTTTCCAGCCTTCAAAGCTTGATATTTTTTGCGTATTGAGTCGCTTGTTTTCGCAATTTCCCTGGCAATCTTTTCATCAGTATCAATTGTCGTCATCATGCCCACATCAAATTATTTGTCGGTCGTTGCACAGCTGATGTCTCAATGTCGACTGACTATATCACGGTATTGCAAACTTCTTAAATCCATTTCTATATCGACCACCGGACAATGAGCTATCTTTGTCAATCACCATGGAGCCATATTTGTGTTGCCAATATTTTTGACATAAGACCAGAAAATCTTCATACGGCATGTCCGTATTTACATGTTCATTGTAAACATCTTTCAAGTTTGTACGACCTGTTTAAATAAAATCAGCAAATTCACATTGTCGCGTATAAGATGCTTGGGAACCTTGGCATATGTTTGGCAAAGGTAGAAACAATCACCGCTCGACTGTCTGCCCATCGCCAACTCTCTTACTGTATTTTGCTTATCACATGCTACATCATCGAAAATAAAAATGGAGTTCAGAAGCGCTTCGTGCGGTGGGATAGCATCACTATTATTTGAGAATTTAAAATAGCCAATTTCGTTAATCGATGTCAGCAGATTTTCCAAATACTGATATTTTGGCTGTTGAAGCGATTTCGAGTATACATATAGGTTTTCAAAACGTACGCTATTTGGACTTTCTATTAAACTTAACAGAACATTGGTTTTCCCGAAATTTTAAGGACCGCAAATAATGCTGCGTATCGTAAGTGGCAGCATGTCTCCATGCTTGCGTACTTGTTGGCCCTCCATTACTCTATCGTCAAAATTGATCACTTAAATCACCGTCGCTTGTTGCACGAAACGCATGTTTTCTCTCGAATCCAAACACACATTCGCCCAAAATGCGTCGTGTGAGGAGTATTTATAGGAATGTACCGGGCCAAATCCGCTCAGTATTGAGAATGTTTTTGTACCTGTCGGACGACTGCAGTATTCTCCGCTTAACGGCTCATCAATTAGTTTACTCCGAAAATTGTTTTGTTACAAAATTTTCATCACTTCGTTGACATTTTGTGGGAGAGGCTTCCCGAACACAGAAAAGCCGATTCGGAAGTACAGCAATATCGCCGATGCACGCGCCATTGGCATTTACCGAGACAGTTAATACACATTGACGGTCCAGCACCGCTTATAAATAATTGTGCTGAATGTCAAAGAGAAAAGGCAACGGTTTGTTAAATCGTGCAATAAATGCACTTCCGATCGAGTTACATATTCCCGGTTACCAATTTTGTGGACCAGGCACTCAGTTAAAGCAGAGATTGGCACGGGGTGATCGTGGTATAAATCCATTAGATGCCGCTTGTCGCGACTATGATATAGCCTATCCTCGAAGCAATCATTTCGGCGAAAGACACGTTGCGGATAATATACTTGCAACAACGACAAGAAAACGTGTTACTGCGAGAGATTCGACTTTTGGCGAGAAAACAGTAGCGACCGCTGATTGGGCGGCTACGAAAGCAAAGACGAAATTCGGCATGGGAATGAAGACAAAAAACTAATCGTCAAAGAAAAAAAACCGTTAAGAAGAGAATACTGCCGACAGCAAAGCATGGCGGAATTTTGCCAATGTTACCATTGCTGGGAGTTCTTGGTTCACTGGCTGGTGGGGCAGCTGGGATAGCAAAGGCTGTGAATGATAGCAAAGCGGCGCAACCTCAACTTGAAGAAATACGTCATAATCGAGCTATAGAAGGCTATGGGCTCTATCTCGCTCCCTACAAGCGTGGACAAGGATGTTCAACTAAGAAAAAAAAACGCCAAAACACGGTGAAAATGCCCATGGGTGTAATAACTAATGTACAATTGGAATGCTTAGCCAGACGCATGCGCATGCCATACCTTAGAGGGGTCTTCATGCGCAATAATTTACCACTTTATGGTGGAGTGCAACTAGATGAGAGCGGTATAGTAAATTTGGACGATGCCGATGGTCCCGGTACGCATTGGGTAGCCTATACGAAGAGGGGGAGTCATATAATATATTTTTATAGTTTTAGAAATCTTCGACCGCTCAAGGAGTTTGTGCGATATTTTAGACCAAATAGAGTAAAAATACAATACAATCGAGAATCTTATCAGAATTATAATCAGAGTATTTGCGGGCAATTGTGCTTGCAATTTTGTCAAAACGTCGATGATCAATATGTATTTAAGCCGTGACAATGTGTCAATCAACTCAGTATTCGAGGGAAGCATGTCACTGACGCTTACGTTGACCGGCAAGAGTAGTCTTCTCACAGCAAATTACTCTCCCGCTATAGATTTCAATGATGGCTGTTATGAGCTCGGTTTGATGGATTTCGAAACTTATCCCACAATACCAAATGTGAATTCATCAAACAACAAATTTTACTTTGACAATGATGACAAGGAAATTATAATCCCTGAAGGATCGTATGAACTGAGAGCCATAAATGCGTATCTGAATCGTGCAATTTTACTCAAAGGGGTTGATAGCGGTGATGATTCTGAAAATGAAATTGTTGCTCGAAAAGTTGATAACGATGACTTCGATGAAAATGGCGAATACCCAATCGTGCTACGGGCTAATCTTATGATTACACTAAAGAGCGAAATCAAATGTGTACAGAATAAATTTCGGTAAACCCGAAAACGTAGGATCCCTGTTGGGATTTTCATTAAATCGAATACGGCATCCCTGGAAATGGTAGGAATCTGATGTATCGATAAACATAATGAATGTCAACATTATCCGCATAGAATGTAGTGTCACCACTGGTGCGTACTGCAATGGCGAACGTGTACACACGATACATGAATGTTCGCCAAGCGTAGCACCAGGATATAAGATATCGGAAACGCCTGCGCAAATCATTTATCTTCCGATCGTTGTACGGAGCATAACGGATCTAACGATACGTATCGTGGATCAAAAGGGAAAACTACTCGATTTTCGAGGAGAAGAAATTACGGTGAGATTGCACATACGTAAGCGACGCTTGTGATGCTCGTTCTGTACTACACGGAGTTCTTATTAATGCGCGTCATGAGCTAATTCTGATACGTTCGCGCAATGATAACAATTGCGTATTCGATCAGCATATGTTAGTAGAGGCAGAAGTTGAATTGCTCAAGATACAATGCCGTATGCCCCACGTAATATTAATTGAGATAACTGAATTGTCATTACTTCGAACATTGGAAAGTGGGCGATACTTGAATATGAGCTTTCGCTCTTGGAATCTATACGAGTATCCACTGCTTCAAAGCACAACGAAACATTCATGGACTGTAAAAGCTGCCTCCCAGCTAGAGAAACCGAGACATGTAATATTTGCGCTGCAGACTGGCGAAACAAATTTTATGGCATAGGATATTACATTATTCGACGACTGCAAACTCGCCAATGTTAAACTTTATCTGAACTCGGAATCCTATCCTTACGATGATTTGAATTTGAACTTAAAAAAAAAACAGATTCGCCATTTTGTTCAATATGTTCTCTCGATTTCGTAAATCTTATTACGGCTGATAGTGATAATTCTTTGCTCACTATCGCAACGTTTCAATGTAACGGTCCTCTCACGGTTATCGATTGCTCGGGCCAGAACGAGTCTGTGGAAAATGCTACCATGGACGTACGAATAGAGTTTGAACACAAGGAATATTTTCCATCAAATACTACTGCCTATTGTTTGATCTTGCACGATCGCATTGTTGAATATTGTCCATTGACAAACATGGTTCGTAAAATTGTATAGATCAGCAAGTAACCCCCGCTCAATGAATAAATAATTTGAAGACGAGTTTCTTAAATATTGACGTCAGTTATCAATTGATCTTGCTATCGACTTGATCATGCCAATACATCTTCGTTATGTCTGTGCTTACATTTGTCGATCTACAAGGGTTCATTGTTGGGAGAAACTTTGTCCTGAAGGAAGTAGCGATTCTGATAGCGGGATGTGTACTCTTTTATTACATTTTCGCGCCAATCATATCATGGAGACTTCTCACAAAAGCTGAGAGATACGAAGCGTCATGGCTGATTCGGAATCATCATGGTCTAAAGTGGGCCTATGGAAACGTTCCATATAGCATGGCTCAAGGTTTAATAACGGCTGCAGTTGTGGACCTGTCACGTCCTGAAGGGACGTGGGCATATATTTTTTGATTCCCTCCTTTTTTGCCTACGACAAACGCAATAGCACGGGATGAGGGTAAAAAGGGGTAGTGCTTGGAATGAGTTAAAAATTAGGAAGTCATGCAGTGATTGGTATTTAGAAATAATCCGACGAATTTGTACAAACTTAACTAAATGTTTATTAAAAATAAGTGATCGGATGAATAAAGTTGCTTATACAAAAAAATTGACAATGAAAATGACTGTGAAGCCGGGGGAACAATCGGATTAACATAAAATGAAATTTACCGCTTACATTGGTTTGTGTGTTTGTGAGTGTATCAGTGTGTAGGTACGCTCGCTCGCAAGGATATCGGATGACGCTCGCAGATAAGGGCCTCGTTGACGGACGCCACGCTTAGCGTTCGGAAAGTGGTCACCAGCACCAGACTTTTGGGGCGCTGAGAGTGTTTATGTACATACGCGTAGTAAACAGTACTTAAACTATTTTATGGACTCGAGGCCGCGAGAGTCGACTAAACTTTTATACGACGCTTCGGTCAAAACCCGAAGATGTATAATATTCGAAACTGTATGATACCGGTACTACACTTCGAATTCTGTCAGAACAAGATTAAGAGGTGAAGTTAATTTGATGGAAGATTGTCGGGAGACTTGATCTGAACGCGATGGAAATGGTTGGAAGACTGATTTCAGGAAGGAAGTCTTTCTTGATATGAAAATTAGGAGGGGTTCGATAGTGGGAGAAGGAACTTTAAGGTTTGGCGTGATTGGTCGCGATATTCATGATTCCCAGAATCGATCTCGATCATTCCTTATATAGAATTGCACGTAGCGAAGGCAGGGGACCTTTGTCCCGTGTTTCGGCAAAAAAGCGCATCGGATTTAGAGTTCGATAACTGAGACCTAAGTATTCGCATGGTTTGTGTTATGTCCATTTATGGCTCTGGTGACTTCTCATATCGAGAAGTTTGTATATCAGACTACGCTGCGAGACCGGATGTCTTATTATTTAGTCGGAGTTATAAGTTCGGTGGAGCCGTCTAGTCTGTGTTATGTTTAAATAATCTAGGGTCTACGCTCCTCTTGGTCACCATGCGGATGGGCCGGAGTAAGATTTTTGGAGTCTATTGATCGAGCTGATGGTTGATGTTTTATTCGACAGCTTTTTTTGGATTATGCGCCTGAGATCGTGTTCTTGTTGACAGCCAATGGGATAGGAAAAGTCGATGACTGTGGCGGTGCGGCTATCGTGAATATATCGCTGTGATTTGAATATGCTCGCGGAACGTACGCAAGTTCCGTTTAATGCTGTTACGCGTCTTATTCTTAGATTTATACATTTAATACGCTTATGACGGCAAATGAGGATATTGGGAATAACCGAGAGAAGGCACATTCGCTGGGATGTAACACCTCCCCGGTTTAAGATTGAGCGTCCTGCTCAATTATTATAAATGTTCTAAAGGTTATCTCAATATCGCCATCAGCCTATTCTTAAACGGTGGCGGTGTCGGTAGGTAAAATCTTTGGATTAGAGTCTTATGTAGACTATAGAAGAAGGAAAGAATGTGTGTCTTATTATTGTATATATAGATCTTTGTATGAGAATATTTTTGGTTATTATATATCTAGATCTTTGTGCAAGGAAATTTTTCTTTTATCTCCGTTTTCTAAAAATAATTATGAATATAAATTTTTTATTTTGCGCTAAAAAGTATGGGTACGAGTTTTCTCCTTTTTGGTTTTCCTCGTGCATAGATGCTTATTTACTTATTTTACCCTATCTCTTACTTGACAAGGCTAAAAGAACGATGACAACAAAGAAAATTAATAGCATGATCAGAATTATCGTTAGTCTCCTCGTGCGAATTTAAGAGAAGGAACGAGGTTTGGAGGATTGATTGCTTTCTGGATGATCGGAGAGGACAGAGTACAGATCATGTGTTGCAGTGTTGATATTGGCCCTCTGGTTTAGCTGGAGGGGCCAACACGAGTTGATGAGGTTCTTGACCAGTCACTGCATCCGTTGACGTTTTCTTTTTGGGTTGTTTAGCCAGATGCATCAGGAGGTACGTAACCGAGTCCCACACTGCACCGACGAGATAACTTTACCAGCCGTCCACAAGGTGTAGGCTGCATTCATGAATCGTCGTATCTACGAGGACCTTGATCGCTCGCACGACGAGAAATGTTCGGGTGAAACCAGCGCTTGCTGTACCGAATTGAGTGGATTTTCCAGGTGCGATTCCAGATGGAGTCCGCTTGGTGTTATAGATTGTTCTTATACAGGAGATTTAAGAACTTGCCCTCTTGATTGAGAGTGTTTTCACCACTGTTGTGCCGTGTCATGTTGTTTACAACAGCGGGTTTCTCCGCGGGACACATTACGCGATATCGTACGATAATTACGTTGATATCTTCTTTGGAGTACATCGCACAGGATGCTGATGCTGTTGGGTTGATGTATCGCCGGGTAGACTTCGTCGTCGATTTCGTGATTGCAGGTGATGTGCATTTGACCAGAACAGGAATGAACTTGTACCAAGTGCCTCCGAAAGGTAATATGGGGGAAGTAAGGAATTGCAGGTTGTTTGAGTTTTTCTTTTGGTAATTGGTTATATGTGAGTTCGAGGAGTAAGGAGATATTTTTCGTTCCCACGAGTGACAGGAGGTTGATCGTAAAATTCTTTTAAATAGATCAGATTTTCTTGTATTGTTATACACCGAATAATGTGTACTTTTTCGTCAGAAAGTACCGCCTATAACTCGGCTTCTTTGCTGAATTGTAGAGAATTTCTCCGAGGCTTAGTTCGCTGATAACAAATCATTTTTGAGCATTCGGCGCTCTTTTTTCGCCGTTGCGTAGGAATATCGTAATACAATGATTTGCTAATATAATATAATTACTACGTATATGAATTTCAAATGCATGTAGGCAATTATATCTAGGTTCGCGACTGGAAATCTTTGTTGAATTGCGAAACAGTTAATTCGGCGTTAATTGAACATAAACAAGTTCGGATGTTCTTTACTGAGGATACTGTAACTAGAAATGTTGATCTAGTTCTCTGGTTGCAAGTGCAAAGGTGATATCGTTAGACGATAATGATTGATAACAGCCATCTGAAAAACAGGATTATTATTATTATTACTTATTTAATTAGAATTAAAATCGGATTCGTTGACTCGAGTCGACTTGGGTTTCCTATTGGGTTTGGCTTCAACGTTAATGTGAAAATGTCGCAGACGATTTTCATGAACTACTCGCTTTTTATTGTTGTATTGCATTTTTACGTTGCCCTTTGCAAATTTTTCTAAGACCTTATGCGGCCCAGTGTATTAATCTCCGAGTTTACCGAGTTTAGGACCCTTTTGTAGGTAGACAAAGTCTCCTACTTTGAAATTTTTTGGATTCGCGTTTCTGTCATAATACCTTTTTGAACGATTTTTGGACGAGACCAAATTTTCGTAAGCGATGTTTCTGATTCCGTTTATGCGTGTGATCAATTCAATTAAATAACGGCGATACGTTGGTAGCTGATCTGATTCCCGAAGCGGTTCGCTTGAATCAGACTTTGCTGAAGACTACCTCATAGGGAGTGTACTTCGTGCTTTCGTGAACGCTAGTATTGTACGAGAGCATCGCCAATTCTAGCCATTGATCCCACTCGTTATCCTTATCCGTGTATTGCTTCAAAAATTCGGCTAATACGTGGTGAGATCTTTCGAGGGCACCATTAGACTGCGAGTGGACCGCCGTTGTCCTACATCGCTTAATTCGGAAACGTTTTGCGACCCTTCTCATGAGACCGTTCAAAAAATTGCTTCCTTGGTCTGTTAATAGCGCTTTTGGCGCACCGAAAACGCAAATGAATCTTTTTATGAATGCATCAGCGACCGTAGTCGCCAGTGCATTTGGAAGCGGAATTGCAAGACAATATTTTGAGAGGTGGTCTTGGATCGTGAGAATATACTCGTTTCGATTTTATGTGCGTTGCATAGGTCCAACAATATCCATTGATATTTTCTCAAAAACGGTTCCAGGAGTGTCCGTTATTATCATCGGTTGTTTGGTTTTGACTCGGACCAATTTCTTTCATTGACATTCTAAGCATTGCTGCACTCTTATTTGGATGTCTGACTTTAAATCTTCCCAGAAATATTCGCGCTTGATTCTATTGTATGTTTTTGAAACACCCTTGTGTCCTCCGATTGGGGACTTATGCATTACATAAAAAATCGAATCTCGTTTTTCGATTGGCACGTACTGTATAGTTCCCAGACAAACGATTATCTTTACTCGACTATTCTTAAAGGATTATTTTATGATGTTCATAATGTCGTTCCATACTATGTGTTCGACATGATTCGTTTGGCAAATACTCCATGATTCAAGTTTGAGGATTTCGCAAAGATCTTGTAATTCTTTTACGCTTTCTTTAATGTTCTCTGATACGAACGATAATGATCCTGAATACTCGTCTTTGATCACGAGGGCGATGTGATATTTTTTTACAACTTTTTTTCTGTAAGCTTGGCCAACCGTCAAATTCTTCCAGAGGGGAAGCTTGTTTAATTCTAATAGCTTTTATGCTCCAGAGTCACATGGTTTGCCAGCTGAATCGCCAAAATAGACTAGGTGATCGTTTCGAAAATGGAATAATTCCTTAGTCGTAATGCAATTAGCGATTTGAAATTCTGATGTTCTTCTTTCCTCCGTGCGAGGGATCTCGTCGTCAGAAAGTTCTGAATTGAGAGAGCTGAAATCTGAATTTGTCGAATTATCGTAATTGGAATCGGTGGAAGTTTTCGAGCGAAAGATAGGAGGTGCTTGGCGCTGGTTCGGGCCATTGAATGTTTTTGGGCCGACGGCCTTCTTAGGTCGGGTGACGCGTGCGGGTCTTATCAACTCGGCCTCCGTCTCGTCGTCACTACTCTCCTCGTAGTTCACGGCCTTGCGAGGTCGTCGTGTACGATGCTGTGACGCGGGGCGTTTGTCGGCCTTCTCAAGAGCAGGCGCATCGGCACTCGATACACTAACGTCATCGAGCGTTTCGTTTGCTTGTATTATTGTGTCCGAATCGGATACTACAGTCTCCCTTGCCTGAGCACGGGTGACTACATTTATTTTTTTGGATTCCGGAAATGGATGGATTTCGACCCGTGTCGTGATTTGAATGGGAGTAGCACCTTCTTCTTCACTACTACTGGATTTCGTTTTTAAACGAGTTATCTCCTGTGGCGCGTTTTTGATTTTTTTTATTTCTTTGTGATTGCAATGGGCGGCTATTTTGGATTCTTCTGGTTGTTCGATTGGATTACGCGACAATGTGTCAGCGTTTGAATTTAGTGTGCCCGATTTGTATACGACATCGTAATCGTATTCGGACAGCTTGAGTCGCCATTTAAGAACGCGTGCGTTCGCATCTTTAGCGGTCTTGAACCAAACCAAAGGTTTGTGATCCATTACAAGCGTGAATTTCCTACCATAGATGTACGGTCGGAAGGCTTTTAGGCTATGAATGATTGCCATTGCTTCTTTTTCGTACGTGTCGTACCGAAGGGATGCTCCTCGCAGTACGCATGACGTATAAGCTATTGGTTTGTCTTTTCCTATTTCTCCTTGTGATAAGACTCCGCCTAAGGCGTAGCCAGAAGCATCCGTTGTTATAATAAACGGTTTTTCGAAATCGGGGTATTGGAGAATAGGAACATCGCATAATTTATCCCTTAGGATATCGAAAGCTTTTTGCCCTTCGTCAGTCCATTTGAAGTCAACCTTGTCCTCTAAGAGGCGAGTTAGCGGTTTCGCGATTTTGGAGAAGTCTTTGATAAACCTACGATAGTAACCGATTAGGCCCAAAAATTGGCGAATATTTTTGACATTTTTGGGTACAGGAAAATCTTTGACGGCTGAGAGTTTGCTCGGGTCTGGTTTGAGTCCGTCTTTACCGATTATGTGCCCTAGGTACCTGCCTTCTGGTCGAGGAAATTCGCATTTATCCGGTTGGAGTTGGAGATTGGCTTTGCGCAATCGTTCCATCAGTTCGTGAATCTTTTTACCGTGCTCTAGGTCCCTGGCATACACTACGATATCGTCGAGATAAACGAAGAGGGATACTCCTTGGAGTCCGCTCAATACGATATCCATTAAGCGCTGGAAAGTTGCCGGGGCATTTTTAAGCCCGAACGGCATTCTTGAAAATTCGTAGTGCCCATGTGAGGAAGAGAAAGCGGTTTTCGATTTATCTTCATGATTCATTTCGATCTGGTGGAAACCGGATGCTAAATCGAACACTGAAAAATAATTCGCGCGTCCCAACTGATCCAGAATATCTGTGATGTTGGGTAGCGGATATGAGTCACCGATTGTTTTTTCGTTCAAAGCACGAAAGTCAATTACCATTCGCCAACGTTTGTTACCATTGGAGTCTGGTTTTTTCGAGACTATCCACACGGGACTGTTGTTTGGAGATTCCGAGTGGCTTATGACTCTTGTTTCTAGTAGCTCGTCCACTTGACGCTGGACTTCGCCCTTGAGCGCTTGGGGAACCGATACTGTTTAGTGTTTATCGGCAGGTCGTCGACCGTTGGGATCTTATGTCGAAGCACATGTGTGGCTTCTAGAGGTTTGCCCTTTACATGGAATCTGTCTGAATATTGTTCGATTATTTTTTCGACATGTTCTAATTCGATTTTTGCAAGGTGGTCGAGTCGCAAGAGACTTTTTATTATTTTTGAGCGCTCTGAATTATTTTTCTTTATACGCGATGTTGATTCAGAGGCAGGAATGCAGATCACGTTTTGACTCGATTTTTGACTTTTATTTCGATTTATTTCATTGTTTAACTGTTCGTTACAATTGACCTCGATTTTTGAACTTTCGATCGATTTCATTTTTGAGTTTTTCGCGTTTTTATTTTTGTCTGCCTTTGATTTTTGGCTCAGAATTTGACTGAAATTTTTATTTTGAT
This sequence comes from Ophion slaviceki, assembly GCA_944452715.1. Lineage (NCBI taxonomy): Eukaryota > Metazoa > Arthropoda > Insecta > Hymenoptera > Ichneumonidae > Ophion > Ophion slaviceki. The sequence continues at coordinate 6,223,406 of OX101790.1, forward strand.
TGATGTTGATTCTCGCTACAAGACTTTTATTTGATTCGACATTTGTCATCGAAATTTTGGAATTGGCCACTTTCGGGCTCTGGATCGTTGCAATTATCGTGCAATTTACGTTTGAATTAGGAGGGTCACGAGGGATTGAACGAGAATTTGAAACTGTCGTACAGTCTGAACTGGGAGTATTTTCTGACAGGTCTTCGATAGCGTCGAATTCCTGCAGCTCCACAACTGGAACGATCAGTTTGACAGCATCATTTGTGGTATAATAAACCTTCAAATGAGCCTTTCCGTCGATGTTTGTCACCAGGCAATTGCCGGCGTATACACCTTGAAGGATTTTCAAAGGCGAGAGGTATCCCTCTTTTGTTATGCTGTCTTTTACCTTCACGAAGAAGGGAGATTCCGAACGCGCGGGGATTTCTATCACCTCGTCCGGTTCGGTTCTTTTTTCGAAAGGCCATGATTTATTCCCACACTCGAGACATTCCGTTCGGTAATTGATAGTGGACTTGGTTTCATAAAAATATGCAGACCCCAGCAGACCGGGATAGGGAAGCGGCACATTGTCGGGTATAATGTGAAATAGCGATTCGAAGTCGAATACGCAAAGTAGCACGCTCCCTAGTCCAAAGACCGGTAATTCGGATATGCCTGTTAATTTAATGACATCTTCTTCGTTGATGTCTACCATATTTTTTGTATATGCCTTCTTTATCAAATTGGGGATGGCCCCGCTGTCTAATCGCATCGAAATTGCCCCTTTTTCCGGTAATAGTCCGATACGGTAGGTCGGATAGTTTCGTTCGGCTCCCCGAGAGAGACGGCGTTCACTTGACGTGTTTAACGGGGTCCTCTAGTTTCTCGGGTCGAAAACATCGATTTTTTTTTTCATAAATCACATCTACAACATGTGTAGAAAATGTGTGCCAAAGGATTTTTCGATATTCGAAGTGGTTCACAAGTATAAATCACATGCGCGAACTTTCAAACGCGTTTTTCTCGAAACACCATTTTTCGAAAGGGTGACCACGATATTTCAGAAACTACTGCACCGATCTTGTTCAAATTTATACAGCATCTTTAATATGTTATAAGTCAGCGATTGAACTAGGATTATCATGACTGCTTCGATAGTTTTTTTTGTACGAGCGAAAAACTTAAGAAAAAATGAGTAAAAAATAGAATGTAATTTTCAAAAGTGTATAAAAAAGTCAACTTTTTGAATTTAGAATTCACTATAGTTCAATCGCTAGTCTTAAATATGAAGATTAAAATGCCGTTTGGTTTTTTGATTTCAGATAAGCAGAACAGCCGCAATCTTGGTCACCGTCAAGCACCTCTTTTACTTGATGTCTTCCTGTCGACCACTATAACCTTTATTCTACGTGGGTCATTTGACAAGTACCTAGCCTCACCGCTAGATAGTGCCACTATTGCAAGAGAAATACACTATAGTGTAGTACCGTCTTGTAGACGGCTACTGACAAAATTTCAGCCGGATCGGACTTGTAGTTCTCTTTTGAGAGCGTGTGAAAGCAAGTGTGTCCGTTGATTTTTGAAAGAATGGAGAAAGAACAATATCGGTCGGTGATTCGATTCTTGTTTTTGGAAGGGAAATCGCGCAGTGAAATTAAAGAACGCTTGGATGCAGTGTATGGGGATGCTTCTCCTTCGATGGCGACCGTTAAATTTTGGTATAACGAGTTTCAACGTGGTCGTACGTCGGTTTTTGATGATCCACGCCCAGGTGCTCCAAAAACAGCCACTACGGAGGAGAACGTGACAAAAATACACGATATCGTTTTGTCAGACCGCCGATTAAAGGTGCACGAGATAGCTGTGATAGTAGGCATCTCAGAAGAACGCGTGTGGCATATCCTACATGAGACTTTGGGCATGAGGAAGCTGTCGGCAAGGTGGGTGCCGCGTTTGCTGACTGCAGACAACAAGCGCATTCGTGTGACCACTTCAGAGCAGTGTTTGGAGCTGTTTAATCGCAATCCAAAAGAGTTTTTGCGTCGTTACGTGACCGTCGACGAAACATGGATTCACTGGTATACTCCAGAGACCAAGGAGCAGTCAAAACAGTGGACCTTACCCGGTGAACCTGCTCCAAAGAAGGCGAAGAGGGTCCCGTCGGCTGGAAAGGTGATGGCCACTGTTTTCTGGGATTCTCAAGGTGTGATTTTTATTGAGTACCTGGAGAAGGGCAAGACGGTCACGGGACAGTACTACGCCGAACTATTGAGCCGATTTAACGCCGTGTTAAAAGAAAAACGGCCCCATTTGTCGAGAAAGAAAGTGCTTTTCCACCATGATAATGCACCTGCTCACACCTCCGCGCTCGCCACGGCTAGATTGGTCGAATTACGCTATGAACTGCTGCCCCATCCACCGTATTCTCCAGATTTGGCTCCGTGCGACTTTTTTTTGTTTCCGAATCTAAAAAATTCACTCGCCGGGAAGAAATTCCACTCCAATAACGAAATAATCGCCGCCACGGAGGCCTATTTTGCAGACCAAGAGATAACATTTTTTTCAACGGGGTTAAAAAAATTGGAACACCGCTGGGCCAAGTGTATTCAACTAAAAGGATACTACATTGAAAAATAAATTTTATTTTTAGCAAAATTTTGGTGTTTTCATTTGTAGGCTAGGTACTTATCAAATGACCCACGTATTATATATTCTGACTTCAAAAAATTTGTAAAGCTTATTTAAATGTTAATAAAGATTATGCAAAAACAACGAGATTGATTATTTCGATGCTTTGCCCGTAAAAAAATATTGAAAAAGCCGTAAAAAAACAGCCGATAAACTAGAGGACCCCGTTAAGTGGGCGGGCCGCTCGGTGCGTCTGTCCGAGGGGCACTCGGCCCGTTTCCCGACTGATTACGCGAATTATTATAATCGCGAGCACGACAGTTTTCGATAGTGTGCCCGACCTTTTTGCAATACTGACAGGTTGGCGGATTAGAATTCGGGGGATTGTTTCGAAATTTAAAACATCGATCCGTGGTATGACCCTGTTTATGACAGAGTGGGCATTGAGGACCGGGCGAGCGCTGTGATTGATTGCCAGAAAAATTCGAAGATTTTTGGTTAACGTAGCAATTTTTCGCGATGTGACCGGGTTTATCGCAAATTTGACACGTGACCGATTTTTGAGCGATTTGATTATTTCCACATTGATCGGCTTTGTGACCTTTACTGTTGCATTCTTCGCATGTGATTGTTGCAAATCGGCAAGCTTCGCTCGAATGATCGTCCTTTTTACGGATGTTGCAGGTTTTTAGCGATTTGTTTGGAACGGATCTAATAGAGGACGAAAGAAGTTCCTTACGGGCTTCGAGGTCGCGTTCGATTTCGATCGCATGATCTATAGCGGTCAAGATATCGTCGCACCGAGGGAGACGCTGTTCTATCTCCAGTCTTAGCCCGCGTTTGAAACACGAGAGGAAATAGCCGTTTAAGGTTTTTCTGTGAGCAGCACTTTCCGTGCCGTTTTGGGATGCTGGTTGAGCGTCGAGTATTTCCCTAGCTTTATCCCTAATTGCAGTGGAAAAATCTATCTCGGTTTCACCGCTTCCTTGAAAAATGTGACTGACTTCTCCCAACAGTTCCACCTCAGTTTTATTCGGAGCATATAGTTTCTTTAAGAATTGCAGAAGAGATTCTACTGTTTCGAACGTGGACGACCGAATGACCTTCTTAGCTCGACCCTTTAGTTTGTTTCCAATTACTCTCACAAACCGTGCTTCGGATCCGGGCGGAAGCGACGCCAATGCGTCTTCGCATCCGGCTACAAAATCTGAGAAGGAGCCACCTTTCCCGTCAAAATCCGGGACCATTTCGATAGCTTACCTTAAAGATACGTAAGCGAGTGACTGATTTGTACCTAGCGCCATGTCTGTTGTGTTTTCGTTATCGATTTTTTGGGGTAATTCTAATTTTTTTACTGGTCGTTTCTTAGGTTCGAGACCGGGTAGCAATTGAGCGTCAGAACTCCTCAAAGAATAACCCGATGGTTCACCTAAGTCATCAGTGATATTTAAATTCAATGAACTAGCTGTTGATTCGTCCCCGCACATTGAATCAATCGGCACATTCCCTTTTTAAAATCCCGGACGAGCCCCCAAAAATTAATATGTCACGTCTTGAAGGGACGTGGGCATATATTTTTTGATTCCCTCTTTTTTTGCCCACGACAAGCGCAATAGCATGGTATGAGGGTAAAAAGGGGTAGTGCTTGGAATGAGTTAAAAATTAGGAAGTCATGCAGTGATTGGTATTTAGAAATAATCCGACGAATTTGTACAAACTTAACTAAATGTTTATTACAAATAAGTGATCGGATGAATAAAGTTGCTTATACAAAAAAATTGACAATGAAAATAACTGTGAAGACGGGGGAACAATCGGATTAACATAAAATGAAATTTGCCGCTTACGTTGGTCGCTGGGTTTGTGAGTGTATCAGTGTGTAGGTACGCTCGGTTGCAAGGATATCGGTTGACGCTCGCAGATAAGGGCCTCGTTGACGGACGCCACGGTAGCGTTCGGAAAGCGGTCACCTGCACCAGACTTTTGGGGAGCTGAGAGTGTTTAAGTTTGTACGCGTTATATACGCGTAGTAAACAGCACTTGAACTATTTCATGGACTCGAGGCCGCGAGAGTCGACTAAACTTTTATACGACGCTTCGGTCAAAACCCGAAGATGTACAGGGTGATCCAGAATAGGTGTATCAGCGGGAAATGCCGGGTTCGGCAGGTTACTCCGAAGATTTCTACCGAGCTGTTTTCTTTTTTTCGCCTCCGTCATCAAATGGGAAGCATTAGAAAATAGGCGTTCGATCTTCGAAATTAACGCTCGAATCCGCCATGTTGGACGATCGAAAAGGGCAGAAGAGTAGACGAAGGGCCACGAAGTCGTAGCCGACGTCAATAAGGTTCTGCGAAACAGCAGCGTTTGACAAATGCCAGCGCGCATGATCTGACGTTTAGCGAAACATTCGCTACGTTGCCTGTCAACCTATTTGACCCGAGAATCGTGACACACGATTTGACGTTTCACCTATCGTCTGCTATCGTTCGGCGTATTGCGTGCCAAAGCGTGAAGCGCGCCGCAATTAATGACATTTACGAATTTTGCAGCGATTATCCATCGAGAGCGCCTGTTCTTTTTGCTTCCTTAAGAAATAAAAATTAACAAAACCAAAGAAATGTCAATGATTATCGAATTTCGATAAACCGAACGATTTTTCTTGCGTATTGAAAAAAAATCAATACATAAGTTTTTATTAACAAACTCTCAATAACTTGACGCTACATTTTCGAGAATTGGATGTTTTCGGGATTCCATTTCTCATTCGACCACTCCGTTCAGTATCATAGTCGGAGTGATCTCCAAAAATACATTTTTCTGTACGAATATCATCTCAAAGTGTGTTCGAGCTGGGTTAGGAAACATGAGGAGAAGCTTTCCATTTCCTCATTAGGGGAGACGAAATCAGTCGGTTCCGGCAGACGAAAATCGATACGACGTTTTTTTGGGATTGAAAATAGATGAGAAGATCTTCTGCACCGCCTGAGATACAATTTTTTACGTACCGATACGGGTTGATTCTGGAAATCCCAAAGCGTTGCGACTCTGTTTGCGGTTTCTCTTAAGGGGTAACACCACTCGAGCGGCAGAAAATTAGGCCTAACTTTGACAATTTATTTTGGCAGCATGAAAAAAGGCATAGGATTTCTTATGAGAGGGTTTATGTAAGACACATTAAAGGATGTAAAAATTATTGTAATTTTCATGCAAAATAGCGACGACAGAGCCCATCTTGAAAAACTTGTTTTTCAAAATCGGAGGCGGGAATGCGCGAACCCTTTGCATGAATCGATTTGAATTTTGATCGCAGCTTCATAATTACATTCTCTATGGGCGTACGTAGCCGTTTTTTTAAATTAAATGTAAACTTTTTTTTATAAACAATTTATCGCTTATCTTTTGGGCAAAAAATCGATTTATTTCATTCAATGTCCGCCATTTTTTAAAAATTTGATCGAAAAATCCGTACGTCGTCCCATAGAGAATGTAATTCTGAAGATACTATCAACATTTCAAATCGATCCGTTGGAAAGGTGTTCGTGTACTCCGTTCTCCCAGTTTTAAAAAACATGTTTTTCAGGATGGGCTCTGTCGCCGCCATTTTGCATGAAAATTATAATACATTCTTTTTATCCTTTAGTATGTGTTAAATAAACCCTCTAAAAAGAAATCCTATCCTTTTATCAAATTCCCACAATAAATTGTCAAAGTTAGGCCTTATTTTCTGCCGCTAGAGTGGTGTTACCCCTTAAGAATATTAGAACACCAGCGTTATGTAAAGGGTCAACATTTTTGCTACTTTATAATAAAATGTAATTTATTTATTCATTTCACTTGTGATCAGAGCATATGGACAATTCATGCGGTGCACGAATCGTTGTCCGAATTGATTTCATCTCCTATCGCGATCGGGAACGAGATGAATTTATCTCGTTTCAATATCATCGGAAAGGACATGAAATCAATGGTGAACTCGTCGTGACGGCTTCGAGTATGTCCTACGGACACTAGAAGAATCATTGACAGAATTGATTTCATCTCCGTTCGCGATCGGGAACAAGATGAAATCATCTCTTTGCGATATTATCGGAATGGAGATGAAATCAACCGCGAAGTCGTTGTGACGTTGTCGAGTATCTCCTATGGATAATGCACGAATCGTTGTCCGAATTGATTTCATCTCCTATCGAGATCGGGAACGAGATGAATTTATCTCGTTTCAATATCATCAGAAAGGAGATGAAATTAATGGCGAACTCGTCGTGACGTTGTAGAGTGTATCCTATGTATACTTCACGAATCACTGACAGAATTGATTTCATCTTCGTTCGCGATCGGGAACGAGATGAAATCATCTCTTTGCGATATTATCGGAATGGAGATGAAATCAATCGCGAACTCGGTGTGACGTTGTCGAATATGTCCTACGGATAATGCACGAATCGTTGTCTGAATTGATTTCATCTCCTATCGCAATCGGGAACGAGATGAATTTAACATGTTTCAATGTCATCGGAAAGGAGATGAAATCAATTCTGTCAATGATTCTTCTAGTGTCCGTAGAACATACTCGAAGGCGTTACGACGAGTTTGCCTTTGATTTCATCTCGTTTCCGATCATATCGGAACGAGATGAATTCGTCTCGTTCCCGATCGCGAACGGAGATGAAATCAATTCTGTCAGTGATTCGTGAAGTATACATAGGAAACACTCGACAACGTCACGACGACTTCGCCATTGATTTCATCTCCTTTCCGATGATATTGAAACGAGATAAATTCATCTCGTTCCCGATCTCGATAGGAGATGAAATCAATTCTGACAACGATTCGTGCATTATCCATAGGAGATACTCGACAACGTCACAACGACTTCGCGGTTGATTTCATCTCCATTCCGATAATATCGCAAAGAGATGATTTCATCTCATTCCCGATCGCGAACGGAGATGAAATCAATTCTGTCAATGATTCTTCTAGTGTCCGTAGGACATACTCGAAGCTATCACGACGAGTTTGCCTTTGATTTCATCTCGTTTCCGGTTATATCGCAAAGAGATGATTTCATCTCGTTCCCGACCGCGAAAGGAGATGAAATCAATTCTGTCAATGATTCTTCTAGTGTCCGTAGGACATACTCGAAGCCGTCACGACGAGTTCGCCATTGATTTCATCTCCTTTCCGATGATATTGAAACGAGACAAATTCATCTCGTTTCCGATCGCAATAGGAGATGAAATCAAGTCAGACAACGATTCGTGCATCAACCATAGGACATACTCGATAACGTCACAACGAGTTCGCGGTTGATTTCATCTCCATTCCGATAATATCGCAAAGAGATGATTTCATCTCGTTCCCGATCGCGAACGGAGATGAAATCTATTCTGTCAATGGTTCTTCTAGTGTCAGTAGGACTCACTCGAAGCCGTCACGACGAGTTTGCCATTGATTTCATCTCCTTTCCGATGATATTGAAACAAGATAAATTCATCTCGTTCCCGATTGCGATAGGAGATAGAATCAATTCGGACAACGATTCGTGCATTATCCATACGACATACTCGATAAGGTCGCATCGAGTTCGCGGATGATTTCATGTCCATTCCGATAATATCGCAAAGAGATGATTTCATCTCGTTCCCAATCGCGAACGGAGATGAAATCAATTCTGTCAATGATTCTTCTAGTGTCCGTAGAACATACTCGAAGCCGTCACGACGAGTTCGCCATTGATTTCATCTCCTTTCCGATTATATTGAAACGAGATAAATTCATCTCGTTCCCGATCGCGATAGGAGATGAAATCAATTCGGCCAACGATTCGTGCATTATCCATAGGAGATACTCGACAAAGTCACAACGAGTTCGCGGTTGATTTCATCTCCATTCCGATAATATCGCAAAGAGATAATTTCAGCTCGTTCCCGATCGCGATAGGAGATGAAATAAATTCTGTCAATGATTCTTCTAGTGGCCGTAGGACATACTCGAAGCCGTCACGACGAGTCCGCCATTGATTTCATCTCCTTTCCGATGATTTTGAAACAAGATAAATTCATCTCGCTCCCGATTGCGATAGGAGATGAAATCAATTCGGACAACGATTCGTGCATTATCCATAGGACATACTCCACAACGTCACACCGAGTTCGCGGTTGATTTCATCTCCATTCCGATAATATCGCAAAGAGATGATTTCATCTCGTTCCCGATCGCGAACGGCGATGAAATCAATTCTGTCAATGATTTTTCTAGTGTCCGTAGAACATACTCGAAGCCGTCACGACGAGTTCGAAATTGATTTCATCTCCTTTCCGATGACATTGAAACATGATAAATTCATCTCGTTCCCGATTGCGATAGGAGATGAAATCAATTCAGACAACGATTCGTGCGTTATCCATAGGACATACTCGACAACGTCACACCGAGTTCGCGGTTGATTTCATCTCCATTCCGATAATATCACAAAGAGATGATTTCATCTCGTTCCCGATCGCGAACGAAGATGAAATCAATTCTGTCAATGATTCTTCTAGTGTCCGTAGGACATACTCGAAGCCGTCACGACTCGTTTGCCTTTGATTTCCTCGCGTTTCCGATTATATCGGAACGAGATGAATTCATCCCGTTCCCGATCGCGAACGGAGATGAAATCAATTCTGTCAGTGATTCGTGCAATATCCATAGGATACACTCGACAACGTCACGACGAGTTCGCCATTGATTTCATCTCCTTTCCGATTATATTGAAACGAGATAAATTCATCTCGTTCCCGATCGCGATAGAAGATGAAATCAATTCGGACAACGATTCGTGCATTTTCCATAGGACATACTCGACAGCGTCACAACGAGTTCGCGGTTGATTTCATCTCCATTCCGATAATATCGCAAAGAGATGATTTCATCTCGTTCGCGATCGTGAATGGAGATGAAATCAATACTGTCAATGATTCTTCTAGTGTCCGTAGGACATACTCGAAGCCATCACGACGAGTTCACCATTGATTTCATCTCCTTTCCGATGATATTGAAACGAGATAAATTCATCTCGTTCCCGATCGCGATAGGAGATGAAATCAATTCGGACAACGATTCGTGCACCGCATGAATTGTCCATTTACTCTGATGACAAGTGAAATGAATAAATAAATAACATTTCATTATAAAGTAGCACAAATGTTGACCCTTTACATAACGCTGGTGTTCTAATATTCTTAAGGGGTAACACCACTCTAGCGGCAGAAAATAAGGCCTAACTTTGACAATTTATTTTGGGAATTTGATAAAAGGATAGGATTTCTTTTTAGAGGGTTTATTTAACACATACTAAAGGATAAAAAAAATGTTTTATAATTTTCATGCAAAATGGCGGCGACAGAGCCCATCCTGAAAAACATGTTTTTTAATACTGGGAGAACGGAGTACACGAACACCTTTTCAACGGATCGATTTGAAATGTTGATAGTATCTGCACAATTACATTCTCTATGGGACGACGTAGTGATTTTTCGATCAAATTTTGAAAAAATGGCGGACATTGAAAGAAATAAATCGATTTTTTGCCCAAAAGATAAGCGATAAATTGTTTATAAAAAAAAGTTTACATTTAATCCCATAGAGAATGTAATTATGAAGCTGCGATCAAAATTCAAATCGATTCATGCAAAGGGTTCCCGTATTCCGGCCTCCCATTTTGAAAAACAAGTTTTTCAAGATGGGCTCTGTCGTCGCTATTTTGTATGAAAATTACAATAATTTTTACATCCTTTAATATGTCTTACATAAACCCTCTCATAAGAAATCCTTGCCTTTTTTCATGCTGCCAAAATAAATTGTCAAAGTTAGGCCTAATTTTCTGCCGCTCGAGTGGTGTTACCCCTTAAGAGAAACCGCAAACAGAGTCGCAACGCTTTGGGATTTCTAGAATCAACCCGTATCGGTACGTGAAAAATTGTATCTCAGGCGGTGCAGAAGATCTTCTCATCTATTTTCAATCCCAAAAAAACGTCGTATCGATTTTCGTCTGCCGGAACCGACTGATTTCGTCTCCCCTAATGAGGAAATGGAAAGCTTCTCCTCATGTTTCCTAACCCAGCTCGAACTCACTTTGAGATGATATTCGTACAGAAAAATGTATTTTTGGAGATCAATCCGACTATGATACTGAACGGAGTGGTCGAATGAGAAATGGAATCCCGAAAACCTCCAATTCTCGAAAATGTAGCGTCAAGTTATTGAGAGTTTGTTAATAAAAACTTATGTATTGATTTTTTTTCAATACGCAAGAAAAATCGTTCGGTTTATCGAAATTCGATAATCATTGACATTTCTTTGGTTTTGTTAATTTTTATTTCTTAAGGAAGCAAAAAGAACAGGCGCTCTCGATGGATAATCGCTGCAAAATTCGTAAATGTCATTAATTGCAGCGCGCTTCACGCTTTGGCACGCAATACGCTGAACGATAGCAGACGATAGGTGAAACGTCAAATCGTGTGTCACGATTCTCGGGCCGAATAGGTTGACAGGCAACGTAGCGAATGTTTCGCTAAACGTCAGATCATGCGCGCTGGCATTTGTCAAACGTTGCTGTTTCGCAGAACCTTCTTGACGTCGGCTACGACTTCGTGGCCCTTCGTCTACTCTTCTGCCCTTTTCGATCGTCCAACATGGCGGATTCGAGCGTTAATTTCGAAGATCGAACGCCTATTTTCTAATGCTTCCCATTTGATGACGGATGCGAAAAAAAGAAAACGGCTCGGTAGAAATTTTCGGAGTAACCTGCCGAACCCGGCATTTCCCGCTGATACACCTATTCTGGATCACCCTGTATAATATTCGAAACTCTATGATACCGGTATTACACTTCGAATTCTGTCAGAACAAGATTAAGAAGTGAAGTTAAGTTGATGGAAGATTTTGCGAGACTAAGATCTGTATTTGATGAAGATTGTCGGGAGACTTGATGTGAACGCGATGGAAATGGTTGGAAGACTGACTTCTGGAAGGAAGTCTTTCTTGATATGAAAATTAGGAGGGGTTCAATAGTGGGAGAAAGAACTTTAAGATTTAGCGTGATTGGTCGCGATATTCATGATTCCCAGAATCGATCTCGATCATTCCTTATATAGAATTGCACGTATCGAAGGCAGGGGACCTTTGTCCCGTGTTTCGGCGAAAAAGCACATGGGATATAGAGTTCGATATCTGAGACCTAAGCATTCGCATGGTTTGTGTTATGTCAATTTATGGCTCTGGTGACTTCTCATATCAAGAAGTTTGTATATCGGACTACGCTGCGAGACCGGATGTCTTCTCATTTAGTCGGAGTTATAAGTTCGTCGGAGCCGTCTAGTCTATGTTATGTTTAAATAATCTAGGATACAGGCTTCTCTTGGTCACCATGCGGATGGGCCGGCGTAGGATTTTTAGAGTTTGTTGATCGAGCTGATGGTTGATTTTTTGTTCGACAGCTCTTCGCTAATTAGAAAAAGAGAGTCGCTAATTAATAAAATCCATGAAGTAAACAATATAAGACATAAATAAATCAACAATAAATTTTAAATATATAAACATCAATAATCGATGATCAATTAATCGATAATCGATATGTACCCCCTCTCCACCGCTCCAATGACTTCCCCCTCCCCGCGTGACGTCATACCCCGCCCCGCACCCGCCTCAAAGGACCAGTGTTAGAACCGGCCTAGCTATACTACTCAAACCTTTCCGTCTACCATGTCATGATGAACACATGTTTTACCAAAAACTTATTCCCATTTAAGTCCATCTTTGTTGCGTTTAGCGACTTAGCAGAATTCTTGACATAATTGATTTCTTCTTCCGTTATATTAGCATTCTCTTTCACGAAACGGAATTGTATGGGTCGGCAATACCGTGGAGAAGAGAGTGAGGGGTTTTCCCATACTATCTTTTTTATCTTCTTTACCACAAATCAACTGTAGAAGGACGAAACAGCTTTGATATAAGTTCGCGTCTGAGTCAGCATCGTTTCAAAATTTTTGTTTGAATTTAGATTTTTAAGAGCCGTCGCAACCCCATTTATAAATTAATTTCAGACTATCTAGTTCGTGCTCTTTCAATTTTATCAGGACCTCTTCTAGGAAGGTTGAAAAGCGCATGCCGGTAAGGTCAATCAAAGGCTGCAAATCGCTTTCGGCGCAGCTACACGATACCCTCCACGACCCTGCAGTCATAACTTTCCTGTTTTGCCTTTTCTAAAAGGCTATAACAAGAGAAGATCTTTTTGTTGGTATTCCTAATTACTTCATATTGTCGACGAATCAAAACGGCTTCTCCGAACATTGCCAATGCTTGTAATTGTGTGAGCAGGTTTCTTTATTTTGTTTATCTCGAAAATGCCTTTTTATAATTTGCTGCACGTGTCGAAAAACTAGTGATTTCTTTAAGTACATCAGAAGCACCTCGTTTTCCAGCTCACCACAACTAAATTTGTCCAGCATGAACGATTACTTCTTTATCTGAAGTAGATCGAGTCTCCTCAGTTTTCCTCCTTTTCGATCTTTGACTTGACTCATCAAATGACTTGCGTGGTCGGCCGGGCCGATTTTGCTTAAGCACGGGAATGCCAAAGGTTCCTTCTAGCCATGAAGCGTTGTATTTGCGAAATACGTCTTCTTCGTTATGGGCCTTGGACCACCTTTGTTTAATTTGGAATTTAAAATGCGAATAACTGCGTTTTAAACATTCAATTTGGTCTTCTGTGTATACTTTGCAAAACAAAAGTTGATTTTTTAAGCGATTAAGATTTTCCTCCCAATTCGGTAAATTTAGATGCTGCATGCTGTCGAATAAATACTTACGAGTCACAATTCTTACTCCCGCCGTACCTTGTGAACCTAAAATAGAATGACATTTTTTAAAAACGTATTTAACATCTATCATAATTTTGTTTTTTTTTTTCAAATAAAATTCCAAGCGCCGAAATAGTTCCTATCCGTGGCTACTTTTTTTATTATTTACTACGTAAAGCTTTAAACTTTCGCCTGTATTAAGAAACATAACAGGATATAACTTGGAAGTGTAACAAACTCTTTTATAAATACAATTAACAGCTGACAAATACTCAATATTACGCGTGACTTTCAGTACACTACAACTAACCTTAAAATTAACAAAAACAATCAAAATTATATTACAAATAATATGATATTGCCTGTACTATCAGAATCCATCACTCCTTCTATAGAGATGATCATATAATCAGAAAAAAATTATGTTTAAATAAATGTTTTTTTTAAATTATGTTTAAATAAATGAACGACGAGAACAGGTACATAGACCAAGGTTGGGCTTTGTTCTCATACTAATTCCCTAACCCAGATGGTCGTTTTTCTTAAACAGTTGTGCCTGTGTTAGAATTGACTTTTGGCCGCGTAGATCGTTCAAATACCCGTATGTGTGTCGGATAAAGATGCCCCCGTAGCTTTAACAATCGAGAAGGCCCCTTAGTTAGCATCCCAGTTTTCCTTGAGTGCGTCAGATTACTCGCATTATCTGACCGCACCAGAGTTCGACTTTAACCCCCCCCCCCCCCCCCTCAACCGATTGATCCGCTCTCCCTGCACCAGAGTACTATAAATGATCCAATCAGCCGAAAATCCATTGAAGTCCATTATCTTCTCCGTTCCATTCGCCAGGAAGCCCGTACCTGCTGACAGCAATCTGAAACGGACCGGACGGTCTACGAACTCATTATCGAGAAAGCTAAGAGTCCGTGGCACAGCAATCCCGTCATAATCCCGAAGTTCAACGGGAAATACCGATTCTGTATCGACTACCACGACTTCAACCGAGTAACAGTTAAGGATGTCTACCCCTTCCCAAACATTGACGACATTTTAGATGGACCGTGACGAGGATAGTACGTATCCAAATTAGATTTGACTGAGGCCTATTTTCAGATTCCCGGGACGCCCAATAGTTAACCTACTACCGCACTTGCAGTTGCCGGATGAGTACTCAACCAATTCAACGAGTACCCTTTGGGCTCACTAATGCATCTGCGACTTTTCAATGTCTTATGGACCGACCGATCGATTCCGCATGGAAGTCCCATGTGCTTACGTAACTGGACGAGATCATCATTGCGACAGAGACGGTGACAGATCAATTAGAATACTAGCAAAAAGTCCTGACTACTTGTTATAATGGCGGTGTGGAAATTTCACCTGAGTTACACCATAAGACAAGACCAACAGAAAACAGACCGCAACAAAGTATTATAGCCCTGATCCTGAAAAACCTTCCCCTCAATACCTACGCTAAATATGCTGTTTTTTAGGCATGGCAGGTGGGTAAGCTCGATTCATCACAACCCGAGCCCAAGACCCGGTTCCTGAATAGGGACATCCCCTAGTAAAGGGGCCTCGAATAAGAACGCGCCTCTGACATCTTCCACCTAGCTGTGACCCAAACCCCGGCCTAACAGAGCTCGACCAGGAATTTGACGGGTAAGAGCACTCTATCATTTTTCACTATTCGAGACCTGACCAGTGCGGAAAGAAAATACACAGCCACCGAAAAAGGATACTTTCTCAGTAGAACATTCGTCTCTGCATGAAGGGCACCCATTTTAAAGTTATTACAGACCACAGCTGTTTATGCTGGTTGAGTTATTTTCAAGATCTCTCTAGCCATACAGCCAGATGGGCTTTAGTCATGTTCGCATTACATGTGACCATTGAGCACTGGAAAAGCACGCTTCAAGTAGTCCCCGACGAACGTATCACTGGAATCCCATGACATGTGGTAGCCGCGAATGGCGACTCCCCCCCCTCCCCAAGTACAGCCTAAAATAAATACGTCGTGGTATTCCAGGCCGTCGTGACCAAATCTATTGAGGCAAAGGCACTCAGAACGGCAACAGGACAGACTATCATGACGGCATTTCAGACTCATATTTTAAATTGACACGGTTGCCCGAAATAGGTGGTGATGGATAATAGGACAAGGTTCGTGAGCACCCACGTGACCTAACTATTGACAGAATCAGGCATCCATCGAACGAGTGGTCCCCCTACGAAGCCCGGGCCAACCCCGTAGGAAGAGTCAATCGCACCCTTAAGGCCATGATGGGGTTGTAGACTGTCGCGATTGGGAAATCCACCTGCTCGAGTTTTGCTTTGCCCTAACGACCGCAGTTCGATCCTCCACCGCATGACGTCTACCAACAAGCCCAATACTATAACTGAAACTGCTATGACACCCGGTATTATGAAGGGGATTTAGTTTCACGAAAAAATAGCATTCTATCATCTAGCCCTTGAGCATTCCCCACCAAATTAGCGCTCCGTTGTAGCGATCAATTAAGGATACTAAAAGTACTATCGCTGATCGTGTACAACGTCGAGAATCCTACCAGCTGGAGAAAGCCTGGAGTGCACATAAAAAATGCACTCTCTGCAGGGAAACCCCGAACGAAACGCCCCAGACTGAGACGCAGGCCCATCAATTGCCCCCAGTATTCGAGTCTACCACCCCCCGCCTTTCAATGAACGATCGAGCCTTACGCTTCCCAGGCGGAACAGAAGGAGAATGAGCGTTTAATTTTTTCCGAAGGAGAGTCATTAACTACGATAAGGGAGCAGTGCCGCACAATATTTTCGAGCTTTATGGCGAAATTAAAAGACCATAAGCTAATGAACTAATTACAATCAATCCCTCTGATACTAGGTTAAATAAGGTCCCTGGTCATCCGGTGCTTTGCGACTACCCCCATTCCGATTTCCCGTTCCAGCGAGCCCAAACGCGGTGAATGGAAATTTGAATTTTCTTATTGTGCCCAGAAGCAGCGAGCGAGTGAGAAAAAAATGACTTGGTGTAGACCAGGTTCTTTCCTTTTTTCAAAAGGTACTTCCCTCTCAGCTGGGGAAAGTTGTGACGCCGCATCACTAAGCCAACATAGCCCCCTTCTCCTGCCCCTTTTTAGCGCACTGCATCGACATTTTCCAGTTGAGTCCGTTTATCGAGGACACCAAGAGAAGTTCCAATAAATCTTGCACCTCTCACCCACGACAACGGACTCAATATTTCCTGGTAAATAAAGTGGCCCGGGCTCCCGGTCTATGCTATAAGAATGCCGTAGATGGTAATACAATACCCTTAGGGCCGCGTTATGGTGATGAATATAGCTGGAGACTGCATACACCGGACAAGCCGACAGTAGATGTATTAGTGTCTCCGGCGATTGTTTGCATGTACGACACAAAATGGTCGACAGAGGCTGACCCATAACGCGACTGTTTTAGACCAGGGTATTGATAATCGTCCAGGCAGACGCATATAAACCCTTCGACCTCGGACATCAGTGCAGCTGACCGCAAGAAAGAAAAGGTCAGCTGGGTGAACAGCCCTTGCTCCTCCATGTATTGGGAAAACACACCTTGCATGGGTCTGCCCACGTGTTGCCGAGTCAGGACAGCCTGCTAGGCACCCCTGATTTCCCGCCGCCGTTGAGACTTGGGAAACCGAGCGATGGAGTTTGTTACCCAGGCGGCACGCCGATGCCGACGGAACTCCAAGCCAAGGATCTCTACCGCACGTTCTGCCACCTTATAAAGAAATTTCTCCACCCTACGAAGCTCATGCTGGTGCACGATCTCCAGGAGCGGGTCCGAGCTTGTTATTCTATTCCTTACTATCCCGAGGACGATGCGGTCATGGAGACACTCCAATCCTAAAGGCCGCGCCTGCCGCCCTGATGTAGCATATAAAGGCGCGGGGTGGAAGATCGAGGGTGCAGGCTTCGTTGGATGTTCACTATCTTGCGTGTGTCGATGTCCAGCTGTTTAAGGGGGTATTACCGTCTAGAAGCTTGTTTCTCAAGTAATTTTTAGTAATTAATTTTACAAAAGCTATCAAACTTACAGTTTGATTTTACGTATACTAATACATATTTCAACTAGCAACACAATTTTTTATGAACTACTTTATTGAAATATATACAAGTAATGCGCTGTTATGCTGGCCGTGGCGTGAGACGCTCGTCCAATCAGGCGCACGGATTGTTGCGATCCTAGTCGCCTGAAACAGACCAACAATTTTGTGGTTTATGGAGCTTAACGGCCGAAATGATATGTATACGCTTGCGCCACGAGCGCTCTGGGGTAGTTATATTTTGTACGACGAAATATAAGCAGTGACTCTTGAACCGTATACAAGACTACACATTCTTTGAAACCCAGCTGCTCCCACTCCTGCGCGGACACAATAACTGGCGACGAGGATTATTGGACGCGTGAGAACAGAGAAATTGCTAGAATAATTCGGACGCGATTGAACATGTAGCATGTACGGACAAAGAAAAGTCAATAAGTAGTATTTGTGACTCAGTATACGCTAATTGAATAAAGTGCACTCAAAAGTATAGCATCGAAACTACAATTGCGCGAATGACGGGTGTAACCGGAACTTCGTGGATACAAGAATTAAGGGAAGGTTCTGCCTTGTTGGGCCAAAAAATGTTCGATTTTTCCCCAATTTTTTTTTGCGAAAAGTATTAAACATAGAACGTTGATATTTGGTGCGTTGACTAAGCGGTTTTTATTGAACATCAAAACATTTTTTAAAGTTTGACAAAACATGGTGGTGGGAGTGGGAGAAGCCACGTATGTCGGTGCGCGGGCGATGACATTCTTCGCTTGCGGAAGTCCTAAGACGCGGACAGGTGATCTGAAACAAAAAAATTATACATAATTTTACTTTGTACAATATTGTTTATAAGTTGACCTAGAATCAAGAAGAAAAATTGAAAAATAAAGAAAAGTGAGAGAGAAAAACCGAACATTTTTGCGAAAAAAATGAACTTCCTTCCGATCGCTCACTACTTTTTTATTTTTCAATTGTTCTTCTTGATTCTAGGTCAACTTATACACAATATTGTACAAAGTAAAAATATGTTTGATTTTTTGCTTCAAATCACCTGTCCGGGACTTAGGACTTCCGCAAGCGAAGAATGTCATCGCCCGCGCACCGTCGTGCGTGGCTCCTTCCACTCCCACCACCATGTTTTGAAACCACCACACGTGAAACAAAAATGGAAATATCCGCCAATTTCAATTTCGATATCCATAAAGCTGACTGGGAGAAATACGTCGATCGGATCGAGCAATATTTCATCGTTAACGACGCCACAGACCCAGGGAAGCGAAGGGTGATTCTACTCAGCAAGGTAAATGCAAAAACTTACGATGTCATACACAACATTTGCAAACCGAAAAAGCCTGGTGAGAAGTCATTTAATGAAATCGTCAAGGACGTAAAAGATTACTTGAAGCCGCCAGCATCATATTTGGTGCATAGAAATGCATTCAGGCGGCATATGCAACAGGCAGACGAAACAATTAGTGAATATGTGGCGACGTTGCAAGTCCTAAGAAAGAATTGTAAATTCGGCATAAATGCGGACGAACAAATATTGGATCAATTGGTAGTCGGTTTGAGAAGCAAGTCCATCACAGCCGAGTTATTGAAAATGGAAAATCGGACAATAGCTACAGCGCTAAAGAAAGCATTGGGCTCCGATGCAGCAGAAAAAGGGGCTGGAAAATTAAACAAAGGCAACTCGTATCAAGAGCAAGCAAAATTACACAAGGTAAATTTCCCAAAATGGTCGGGCGGAGCTACAAGGGGAGCCAAGCAATCAAGCAGTAGAGGAAGGCCGGCAACACGACTAACGCAGCAGCAGGGCCAGCACGGTCAACAGCGGACTGCGACGAGAGGGGGCCAACAGTCCTACAAAACTTAGCGCGGGGAGCGGGCAAGCGCGGGGAGCGGGCAAGCGCGGGGAGCGAGCGAGCGTCACCCTGTTACCGATTTGATCGGTCCAATCATGTACCGAGCGAATGTTTATTTATCAAAGCTACCTGTTATAGATGTGGTACACAAGGTCATTTAGAGCCGGTATGTAAACAAAAAAAAAGAAACAATGCTCGTCGGTTACGTAGACGCGCAAGTTGAAAACAACGAGGACAGTGATAGCGACGATAGCGACAGTATTTCGGAGGAAATATTAGACTTATTTCTGTGCACAAACCTTTATAATATGAATACAAATATGTACAAGAAAAAAAACGTGTTGACCCACAACCAATGAGTGTAAACATTAATAATGTTCAGATCAAAATGGAAATCGATTCCAGAGCGGCTATGTCTATTATTCGTTGAAGATTAAAGAAAAGCATTTTAGCAATATTGAAATGTTTGATGCGGATCTCGAATTTATCAATCATGACGAATCAATTAATGAACCGACAGGTATGTTAAAAGCTCTTAAAGTGGAAGCGAACGATGTAAAAATAGAGGCAGATGTATACGTACGAGCTCATCGGGACCATCAATAATAGGCAGGTCATGGTTAAACGCGTTAATATTATGGCCGTTATACAAAGAATTGAATCTACATTCGGTAGAATAAAGAAAATACTACAAAGAGAAGTTAAAGAAAATATTGTCGATAAACAAAAAAATTTTTGATCCGACCAAAAGTTCATGCACAAAAGGTAAAATGAAACTCGAATTAAAAGAAGGCGCGAGACCGAAATACATGCTAGCACGTTCAGTCCCATTTGCACAAACGAGTACAGTTAAAAAATAATTAGAGAGGCTTTTTAAAGAAGAAATAATAATGCCCATCGAAGTAAGCGAATGGGCTACACTGGTACCAGTGTCAAAGCCGAGCGGTGATGTGCTATTCTGCGGTGATTTTAAAGTCACAGTAAACCCGCAGTTAAAGACGACACGATACGCGCCGCCGAATTTCGATCATGCGATATAACGCTTGCACAGGCGACGCGACAACGAACAACAAAATGTGCAAAAGCGATTTTCAAAAATCGATCTAAAATACGCGTTTTCTCAAGTCCCAGTAAAATAAGAATTTTATTATTTCGTTGCAAATATATGATGTATAGTATAGGATCAGGTCCAGGATACTTCCAGAGAATGATGGAAGAAATTCTAAGAGATATTTCGTTACGAGCGACACCGACGAGGAGCACTTGCAAAACTTAGACCTAATTTTAGAACGGTTAGCAAAATGCGGATCAAAAGGGCGTGCAAACAAATGTCATTTTTTGCAAAAAGAAGTTGCATATCTTGGGTATATGTCGGGTAATAACATTGCTATCGACGACGATAGATACAAAGGGATTGTGGAAATGAAGACACTAACCAATCATAAAGATTTACAATTAATACTCAGCAAAATAAACCATTATGGAAGATTGTTTGAGAACCGTGCACAAATTCTAGCACCGTTGTATAAATGTAACAACGCAAAAGAATTTAACTGGAATAATAGCTGCAAACAAGCATTCGAAAAGGCAAAAAAGAGAATTAAAAAGAATAATTTTAAACTATGATCCCTCGCTACTGTTAATACTTACGTGCGACGCTTCGCCATAAAGTTTAGGAGCTTTTATCAGTCAACCGTACGCCGACGGAGATAAACCGATAGCGTTCGCATCGAAAAGCCTAACAAAAGCACAAGAAAATTATTCCCAAATTGACCGGGAGGCTGCTGCGATAATTTTTGGAGTCACTAAATTCTACGTCTATATTTACGCTAGAGAATTTATTTTGAGAACCGATAATAAACCGCTAGCGCGTTTTTCTATCCCGAAAAGGGCATACGAAGAATAGCAGTGAGTAGATTGCAAAATTGGTCTCCCTTTTTGACTGCATTCAACTATAAAATCGAATGCATAAGCACCAAAAATAATATCGTAGCAGACACTCGGTCAATACTTCCGAGCAAAGACAAAAGTCAGTACGAAATTTCGGACATGGAAATTCGCACTACGTTGTCGAAAGTAAAGACGTTTGTTATGATTTCAAGGCAGTAGCGCGTGAAACTGCAAAAGATGAAACTCTGGCAAAGATAAAAAGAATGGTAGTAAGTGGATGGCCGGGAAATAAAGTAAAAGAATGGTCAACTAAGCTACAACCGTACGGACTACGAAACGATGAAATTACTATGGAAAAAGACTGTTTGATGTGGGGTGAACGTGATATAATACCGTCGAAATTACAAGCCCAGGTTATAGAACGATTGCACGAAAGCCATTTTGGCATTGTGCGAACGAAAGGTATGGCAAGATCGGTGGTTTGGTGGCAAGCAATTGACAAATAACTGGAGGACAAGGCTAAATACTGCAAATATTGTATAACAATTCGAGACAGTCCAAAACGAGTAACACTGAAATATCGTGGTCACCGTTTCGAAAAATGGTGTTTCGGGAAAAACGCGTTTGAAAGTTCGCGCATGTGATTTATATTTGTGAACCACTTCGAATATCGAAAAATCCTTCGGCACACATTTTCTACACATGTTGTAGATGTGATTTATGAAAAAAAAAATCGATTTTTTCGACCCGAGAAACTAGAGGATCCCGTTAAACATTTTCTGTTTACATACAGAACATCAAAGAACACAACTACAGGCGAGTCTCCCGCAAAACTATTGTACAATCGCGAATTGCGAACACTTTTACTATTATTACGTACAGACAGCAGAAAAATAATAGAACAAAAATAAGAAACCTAAAGTCAAAACTTTCGAGGCAACAGACAGGAAAGTTTCAGAAGCCATGACGTAGTAATGGCAAAATATTTTTGTAAAGACCGCCCAAAAATGTCAAAAGCTACCATTGTAAGCGAAAGT
Source organism: Ophion slaviceki (assembly GCA_944452715.1). Lineage (NCBI taxonomy): Eukaryota > Metazoa > Arthropoda > Insecta > Hymenoptera > Ichneumonidae > Ophion > Ophion slaviceki. The sequence continues at coordinate 6,245,720 of OX101790.1, forward strand.
TCTCCGAGAAGCTGTATTATTCTATTTGAAGAGAGAGTAGGGCATAAAGGAAACTATGGTCAGCTGACACATTGGTGAAATTATGTTGAAACAAATGGCAGTGAAAACGAAAAGCAAGACTTCAATAAAAAGAACGATTTAGATAATATCGTGAGAGATAGTGCGCAGAGCCTAGCTCAAATTAGGAAATCAACGCGAATCACGAAACCTGTCCATCGTTACAATATCACTAAGTCATAATATAAAGAGCGTACATTGATCCTTTATGGATTTATCGATATACGAAAATTATAAAAGGGGAAGGATGTGGTATATGGAGATTAACACCCGAAATGTTATGTATACGCTTGCGCTACGAGCGCTCTGGGGCAGTTATATTATGTACGACGAAATATAAGCAGTGACTCTTGAACCGTATACAAGACTGCACATTCTTTGAAATCCAGCTGCTCCCACTGCCGCGCGGACACAACAACTTTTAAAAATCGATATGAATGTAGTTATTGTCTGGACTAGAACTAAGTAAGACATTTTTATCAGAATCGCAGCTGTTTGAAAATTAAGGTTCCATTTTCCCGGAAAATTGTCAGCTAATGAGAGCGGGACTAAAATATTTCAGCTATCGGTATAATTTTCGTTCAGACAATAGGGGAAAGTTCCCTCGAAATGTGTGCAAAATCCGAAATCAATTGGTCCAATATTTTTTTAGAAAAACGTGCACCCGACTTGAAAAATGTCGTTTCGAGAAAAACGCGTTTAAAGTTTGCCATACGGCTTTTGCACTGATACGGCTGAACTTACAGTGGATAACAACTGATTTGAGTAACTTACTCAGCTATGCCAGGACCATACAGACCACCTTCCTCAGCTTCAAAAAATATAATATTGAGCCGAACGCGCTTCTCGTCTGGCGGTCCGGGCCTCTTTAGATGCGGTAGACGCCCGTCTGTTGGAGCCTTGTATACGCTCGTTGTCTCTAGATTCTGCGTATTGTTTTGCGTTAGGGCCAATTTTAGATCCCCATACATCCATAATTTTAGGAATTGCTTGAATCCTTCATTAAAAATGACGACAGCTAAATAATAAGCAATATCTATGATGTCTTTGCCACAGTGCAAACGTTCTGAGGCAAACATCCAGATAGTTCAGTTGAAGCTTTTGTTTTTGTTTTGTGTAAAAGCTTCGAGACATCGCTCTAATAAATCGTTTGATGTCAAGTCCTGATAAATGGGCCTGATGACCCCCAAAAATTGCATCGCTCAGCGGAGGTTTATCATGTGTAAATCTATCCAATGTTCCTGCACCTTCGGCTCTACGCTATGTGCACTAGCTCTTGGGGCCTTCAGGGCAGCCTTCATGACGTGGATCACTATCAGTCGTACCCACTCGGTCAGCGCTGTCTCCTCTTCGTTGGTATCTGGTCGCAGATTTTTCGTTATAAAGTCTCGATTTATATCCCCAGCCTTGTGCTTTCGTTCCACATCGTAAACTACGATTGCCGGCTCAACCTTGACGGGGTCGGTCACTTTCAGGTTAACCGCATTTAAGTCCGTATTTTTCAATGCATCTACATCTTCTTGGGACGTGACGTTTATACCAGGCTTTTTCCCTGGTTTGTCTGATTGAGTTGACCTTGAGCTTCTCGCTAAGCCCGGGCAACCCCTTATGGAGATCTCACCAGGGCTCCTCGTTTTTACGAGAATTGTTCGAATTGCTCGGGCGAAGTATGGCCGCTCCGGTCACACAACGCTCCAACGTGACTGGTCCGACTAATGGGACCGGAGCCTTACCAGACGAGGAGTCTATTTCTTTTCCTCCTTTCCCTCCAGCTTCAATTTTAGTTCGACCAGCTCTTTTTTCTGAAACTTCATCTTCAGTTTCATGGCCTGAATTTTGTGTCTTATCAGTACATTGATAGGATCGTTTCGAATATTGAGCTCGTAGTTAGCGCGGTGGAACAGGAATGCGTTGTACTGCTCGCTTCGTCATTTTGTTACTCTCCACGAACATAAACTTTTCCATAGCTTATCCAATTACATGCCTTCTTCGCACCTCAAGTTCCGTTGGTTAATTATTGTGTTGAGTTCTGGCTCGTCGGTTGTCTCTTCAGTACGCGCGGCGAAATCGTGTCCTCCGGCTGCGGAGCGAGTAACCTTGCACTTCTCAAAAATGCGAATCTATTATTTGAAATAACTTCTGAAATTATACGAGCCATCCCCGTCCCTTCTCTATCGGCGAAAGATTATAATATAGAGTGTAGAGAATCCCCGCGCTCTGAGGGCCCAATTCTGTTTGCGATCTTTTTTTAGAAACTGCTGTAAGGAGCTGGCGCCCAATAAGCTACGGTTATTATTAACTTACGGTCCGTATTTTCGTATAATATTATTTCTCCCAGTGCGAGTTGAGCCCTTTGCGTCCGCGTCCCACCCAAGCATACATTTTAGTTTGAAATTATTTGTTTCGCCAGTTGTTTTATTTTTGTCCTTGTTGTCTTTGCTTTTGCATTCTTCCCCTTTCTATGGCAATAAAGCTGACGGCATAGATAGACGTCTATAGTTTAAACGGCCAACGTGGAGCCCGAAAAAATCGGTATGGATGAAAACTTTTTTGTTCTGTTCGCAAATTCGAGAATTTTAGTTTTTCTATTTTTTCCTTCTTCGGGCCATTATCCCTTTCTCGTGTTTCGTTTCTTCCCGCCCAATCGATACTTTTTTTCTATTTCGACTTCTACTTTTCGTTTTCTTTGTAAACTTACCTTTCAACACCTCTTTTCTGTTGGTCTACTTGAGTGCTGTTCTCTCCCTTCCCCCTGTGATAATAAATCTAACGGGATATACATCACAATATGGAGAACAAAAGAGACCGTGCGAGAAAGTATCGAACCGCAGCGAGCAGGTTCACGTGCGCTTACGCGTCCGTAGGGCAGGCATACATTTTTCGCCACTGTCGTAATATTTGAGTGTTTTTACCGTACTTTTCTGGGTATGATGTTCTCTTCAGATTTTCCTCTGACAGTTAATGGAAAACACAATATACTTTCTGACCTACTACAGTAGGCTCCTACATTAAATGAGATACCATGTTAATAAACATGGATTAATCGATGATGATGTTAAAAGATCCTTAAAATGCTTATGTTAATGGTACCTAACACGTACATATTTTATCGAGCGTTCTTCGATAGTTGTCGTGGACAAAAACCGAACAGGTGAATTGTTGTATTATTGTTTATGGTATCACCACCACTTGGTGGGAGAACGATAAATATACAATCGTGTCTCTCGTGGTTAGTCCATATTCAGCTCAACCAATGAGATTATGATAGGGCTAGCACCCTAGATATGTATCTACGTTTGTAGATATTCTATATTAAGCTATAGTTGTGTAAGATATTGTAGCCACTGATGGTGAATAATTAATTATTGTTTTGTAGGAACCGTACTATTAATTAACGAGCGAACTGAGCCTCAACTATCAAGATGACCGTCACTCAAAATGACTGTGGAGGTCACGAGTATAAGAAGAAGCATTGGGGTCCTGAGCGGCATATTGTCATCAATCGAGAACCGGGGCATAGTTTGGGCTTGAGTATTGTTGGAGGCAATGTAAGTACTTGAAAAGAAAAGTCAGAATATTAATTTTTCAAGTAAACAGTAAAGCAATCTTCGAATAGTAATCTTATTGATAGTTATTTTGAAGCATTATTACGAAGACTGGTTGAAACACTTTGAGGTACATGTAAACAAAGAACATACGTAAGAGACCATTGTGAATAATTTCAGTTCCTTGATCGCAAAAAAAATAAAGCACCTCCAATTACATACATTTTACTGTGCCCATTACATCCTCACCAATCGGACTACGTCTATATTCTTGGCGTTTGTTCAGTATAGCGTGTTGTCCACTAGTCAGTGCGGTTTGTTGTGGCGTTTTTGTATAATATATATTGGCTGTTACTTTTACAGGTTGACGTTTATAACGGCATTTCGGGCAAGTATGAGAACATTTCTGGAATATTTGTAAAACACATCACGCCTGGCAGCCCAGCTGATAGTACAAAGAAACTTCAGGTGAGAATATCTCCGTTATAACTGAGCGGTAGTATTTGTGTACTTCCGTTGAAATGTTACGCTCCATTTCAAATATTTGCAGTTTGTAAAAAAAAGCGTTAATCAGATCGCCGTTCTCACAGGACCCGATTAAATTTCATTAAACGCCTTTCAGGCCGGAGATCGAATAATCGAAGTGGATGGCATCAATTTAGGAAACAGTACTCATGAGCATGCTGTGGAATTGATACAGATCGCTGGAAACCAAGTACATCTTCTTGTCCAGACACTGGAATGTTTCGTGAGTGACGACCGGAACCGCTTTTGAACTTGCTCTTCAATTTATAATTTTCCATACTAGTTAATAAAAATGACGATGCAACCATTGAATAGCGAGGCATACACTAAAAATGTATCCTTACAAAAGGCGACTTTGGTAAGGTCGATTCATTTTTCTGAAGTTTTCATAGTATTCGAGTGATGGGTCAAGTAATTTAGGTCTTAAGGGGTCCTCTCCTTTTAGACGCTAAAAAGGCTATTTTCCTGAATTTTTGGATAGGTTTATATTATAGATATCGATATAAAAGTTATTACACTTACTAAATACACTTTCGAAATACATTTAAAAAAATGTATGTATTTATATAACCCAAAGTTTAAACGTGTTTTTCTCGAAACAGCCTTTTTCGACGGCTTGTTGATAAAATCTTGGAAACTCCTGAACCGATCCTTATGAAATGTTAACCACATATTATTTACAACTATAGCTATAACGCATATGAAGAATTTCTAATTTGAAAAATGTACTATTTGTTTGCCCAAATGGTGAAAAAAACACGATTTTTTGTTCTTTTTTCGAAAAAGGTGCGTCATTTTGTTATTTTTGCTTATATCAAAAATCGTAGGATGTGCGCTATCGCCATTAACATACTGAGTCTAAAACCGCTTGATTTTTTGTTTCGGATTATCCATCTCCGAGATTTCATCAACAGCGCAGACCTATAATTTTTTTTAGGACATTTTTTTAACTATTATACCATTTTCGTCTATAATTAGTGACTTAAACGCATTTTTTTTCAAATCAGTTTCGAAAGTGTATTTGTTAAGTGTGAAAACTTTTATATCAATATCTATAAGAATGAAAATCTATCAAAAAACAGTTTTTTTAGCATAATAGACAATTATGAAGTGGCATCGCTTTTTTTTAAACTTTTGCGCGGCCATTTCAGGACGGCTGAGGTGAGCTTCTTAAATGATTTTTCAAGCCCTCTTTGAAACAAAATATAGCGCCCAGTAGGAAAAAATTAATTCCGGAAAAAAAATGCAAGAAATAAAAATGCCATTCCGCGCTTACGGAAGCAAAGTCGACTTGATTCCGAATATGGAGGCTCTGGTTAAAAGTCTTTTAAACGAATGGTACCATGGAGGAAAACAACATAAAAAAATCAATATCGAACGATAAATCAAACTTAACTATGAGGAACGGCGAAACTGGGTTAGCCGGGAATGGAGTAGGCGTTGGAGCTTCCTCTACTATCTTCTTGTCGCGGCTGTCATGAGGTTGCGAAAGTCACCGAGACATGTCAAGCCGTAGCTGCCGTTCCGATGACAGGCGTTCGAGTGTGCGAGTGTAATGTGAAAGATGAACCGCGAACGGGCTTCGCTTATTTGTAGGTCTCGCGGAATTGGCGAAGAAATAATACCAAATCACAGAAACGCATTTTTGCGTGGGAGAAAGCTCTTTAGCTAGATCTTCATGATCGACAACATTATTTAACAAGTTCACGTAGGAAAAGAGTAAGCGCAAATCTTATTTTGAATCGAACTAGAGATTTTTTGCGATAGGGTCAATTTAATGATGTCTGCGGTGGCAGATTAAACTTGAACTAAAACTCGACTTTAGGAAACTCCATTTAAGGGGCAAAATTAAGAACAGTACAGCATTTGCGTTTTATCGAGGAACGGGTTCAGAGTTTATGAACATATGAAATAGAATCAATCTACTCTTTTCAGATACAAAAAAGCGATTTAACTTTGCCTCGACTCCGGAACTTAAGATGTCTTATTGTTGTATCTATGAACGATGCAACATAAGAAATAACGATCTTTTGATCAAGGCAACGCTTGCCACGTCATATTTAGCGGTTTATCGCACCCCACCCCCACATTCTTTATAAATGAATTTACTTTTGCCGAAATGACAAAAGTATAGAGGCACGTAGACTCACGTCCTGACGAAGAATCGTACAATGTTCATTTGAGGACATGTTGCGCTAAACAGAGTCAACAATGGAATGTACCAAGGGGGCATACGCAAATTACGTATTGCAATTGGGGGGGTAGGGGGTCCGGACATGCGTCACGGTCTACGTATGTGGGGGGTGGGGTGGGTCAAGGTTTGCGTTACGTAACGATTTTAGAGCTACCAGAAATAGCAAAATTTCTGCATGTTCAAGTTTTGAATTGAAAACTCGCGCGCAATTTTACCGCGGAAAGTTGATGCTATGCAAGGACTTGCACAGTAGCTTTTTCCCTTGCCCACTTTCCCCAAGCAAAATTCCAACAACAAAAAACTTGTTTTTTTAAATAATTTTTGAAAGTACACATACTCAAAAATATGTTGATGGCATTTTTAGTCACTAGTCCGAAAATTGACGGAGGTACAGAGAGTTGCGGAGTGACGGAAGGTTGATCTCTGAATTCAATGAAGATTGTCGGGAGGCTGGCATTGAGACTCGATAGAAGAACTTGATTGATAGTGGTTGACGGAAGACTGGGACTGAGACTCGATAGAAGAACTTGGTTCGATGGTAGTTGACGGGAGATTGGGATTGAGACTCGACAGAAGAACTTGATTTGATGGTGGTTGACGGGAGACTGGTATTGAGACTCGATGGAAGAACTTGATTTCAGGTGATTGGCGGGAGACTGGGATTGATACTCGATAGAAGAACTTGATTGGATGGTGGTTGACGGAATACTGGGATTGAGACTCGATATAAGAACTCGATTATATGGTAGTTGGCGGGAGACCTTTGTCCCTTTTCGGCGAAAAAGCGCATGGGATATAGAGTTCGATATCAGAGACCTAAGCATTTGCATGGTTTGTGTTATGTCTATTTATGGCTATGGTGACTTCTTATATCGAGAGGTTTATATATCGTACCACGCTGCGAGACCGGATGTTTTATTTTTTAGTCAGAGTTATACATTCGCCGGAGCCGTCTAGGCTGTGTTATGATAAAATAATCTAGGGTCGCGGCTTCTCTTGGTCACCATGCGGATGGGCCGGCGTAGGATTTTTGGGGTCTGTTGATCGAGGTGATGGTTGGTTTTTCGTTCGACAGCTCTTCTTTGAATATGAGCGTAAGATCGTGTTCTTGTTGACAGCCAATGGGAAAGGAAAAGTCGATGACTGACAATGCTGCTATCGTGCATATATCGCTGTGGGTTAAAGATGCGTGCGAAACGTTTTACGCTGGTACGCGTCTTATTCTTAGATTTATACATGTATAGTAATAAGTTTATAACGGCAAATGAGGACATTGGGAATAACCGGGAGACGGCACATTTGCTAGGATGTAACACCTCCCCGTTTTACGATTGAGCGTTCCGCTTAATTATCATGAATGTTCCGAAGGTTATCTCAATATTGTCATCAGCCTATTCTTGAATGGTTGTGGTATCGGTAGATACATCTTTGGACTCAATCTTTGGATTCAAGTATTATGTAGACTATAGAAAAGGAAAGTATGTGTGTATTATTATTGTATATATGATCTTTGGATGAGAATGTTTTTGGTTATTGTGCATCTAGAACTTTGTGCAAGTAAGTTTTTGTTTCTTCTCCGTTTTTTTTTTCTCGATAATTATGAATATATTTTTTATTTTGCGCTGAAATGTATGTGTACGAGTTTTCTCCTTTTTGTTTTTCCTCGTGCAAAGATGCTTATTTACTTATTTTACCCTCTCTCTTACTTGAAAAGTTTAAAAGAACGATGAAAAAAAAGAAATTTTTAGCATGATGAGAATTATCGTTAGTCTCCTCGTGCAAATTTAAAGGAAGGATCGCGGTTTGGAGGATTGGTTGTTTTCTGGATGATCTGGAGATGACAGGGTACAGATCATGTGTTGTAGCGTTGGTATTGGCCCTCCGGTTCAGCTGGAAGGACCGACACGAGTTCATGAAGTTCTTGACCAGTCTCTGCATCCGTTGACGTTTTCTTCTTGAGTCGTTTAGCCATGTGCATCAGGGGGTATGTAACCGAGTCCCATACTACACAGACGAGATAACTTGACCAGCCGTATACAGGGTGTCGGCTGTTTGCATGGATCACCGTATCTATGAAGAGCTTGATCGCTCGCACGGCGAGTGACGTTTGGATGAAACCCAAAACTTTCGGTACAGCTTGCTGTACCGAATTGAATGAATTTTCCCAGGTGCGATTCCAGATGGAGTCCGCTTGGTGTTTTAGATTGTTCTCATACAGGAAATTTAAGAACTTCTCCTCGTGATTGACAGTGTTTTGATCACTGATGCCCCGTGCCATATTGTTTACGACAGCGGGTTTCTTTACGGGAAACATTATGCGTTCTCGTACGTTGTCGATATCTTCTGTGGAATTAATCCCACTTGATGCTGGTGATCCTTAGTTGGTGTATTGCCGAGTAGACTTCGTCGTCGATTTCGTGATTGCAGGTGGTGTGGCTTCGACCAGGACAGGGATGAACTTGTACCAAGTGTCTCCGAAAAGCTAATGGGGGAAGTAAGGAATTGCAGGTTGTTTGAGTTTCTCTTCTGGTAATTGGTCATATGTGAGTTCGAGGAGTAAGGAGATATTTTTCGTTCCCACGAGTCACAGGCAATTGTTCGTAAAATTCTTTTAACCTGGTCAGATTGACTTGTACTTATACATTGAATAACGTGTACTCTTCCGCCAGAAAGCACCGCCATATAACTCGGCTTCTTCATTAAATTGTATATAATCCGTCCGCGGCTTGGATCGCCAATAACAAATTATTTGGAGCATTAGGCGCTCTTTAAACACTGTTGCGTAGGCATATCGTAATTTAATGATTTTCTAATACAATATAATGATTACGTATATGAATTTCGAATTGACGTGAGCGATTAAATCTAGGATAGAGACTGGAAATCTCTCTCGAATTTGCAAACAGTTGGTTCGGCGAGTTATTAATATAAATAATTTCACGTGTTCTGTACTGAGGATACTGTAATTAAAAATTTGATCTGGTTCTCTGATTGCAAGTGCAAATGTAATATCGTTAGATGTTACTGAAAAGGTTAATTACAGTCATCTGAAAAGCAGGGTAATTATTATGATTATTTATTGACCAGGGTTGAACTCGGTTTTTGAGACACCCTTGTGTCCTCCAGGGTCACACGGCTTACCCGTTAAGTCGGTAAAATAAACCGGATTATCGTTTCGGAAATAGAACAACTCTTTGGTGTTGACGCAGTTAGCAATTTTTTATTCTGATATTTTTCTTTCCTCCGCTGGCGGATCCTCGTCTTCGGAGGGTTGTGAATCGCGAGAGTTGGAATTTGAATTTATCGAATTATCGAAATTAGAATCGGTGGAGTTTTTAAAGCGAGGGATCGGAAGTGCTTTGCGCTTGTCAGGGCCCGCAGCTGATTTCGGGGCAACGCCCGCCGCGAGTCGACCAGTATGTATGGGTCTCACTATCTTGGCCTTCGTCTCTCCGTCGCTACTTTCCGCGTAATTCATGAGTTTACGAATTCGACATGTAAGGTGTCGAGTTTTGGAGTGCGCGTTCGGCTGCATGCGCGTTGGCCTTGACGGTAGCGTAGTCGCCACATGATTCGTGCACTTGTTCTATGTCGCTCATCGCTTGAGAGCGAGTGACAATGTTTATGTGTTTATGTGAACATCTGTTCGAACAATAAAGGTCGTTGGATTTTTGTTTTCGGCATTGCTATCGCTAGTCTGGTCTAATTGGCGCGCCAAATCTTGTAACGCGATTTTCGAATTTTTGATTATATGCGATGTTGGCTTAGAGGTGAGGATAGCATTTGATTTTGAATTGTTTTGGATTTTTATTTTTCGTTTTGATTTTGAATTGTTTTGGATTTTTCTTTTCCGTTTTGATTTTGAATTGTTTTAGATTTTTTTTCGTTTTCGTTTTGCACTGCTTTAGATTTTTCTTTTTCGTTTTGGTGTCACGGTCCCACACCACTCCTATTCTCAAACGCAGTGTCACGCCTACACCCGACACTTCTATCGCTATCAACCGTTTCCCACAGCTAAACCTCAACGCTCATCTAAACCTCATCTTTCTTCCTAGAAATCCTCATCAGCAATTCTCTTCTCTCTGAGCCCCATTTTTCCTGAGCACGCGCTGCGTGGTTACACTCGCGCGTGGCATCTTCTCCACCTTTCTTAGGCTCACCGCTTAACCACGCTTCCTTCCGCTGGACCAAGAGTAATTGGTCGATCTCCGAGTCTCCAACTGTAACAACGTGCACTCCCTCAACCACTGGTACTCGCTAATAAACATATAACATCTTAACTACAATCGTCCTCGTACTCATTTCGACCCTAATCGGTGAAACCTCGCGCATCCTTTAAACCACCCGCTCGACCGTCACATTGGTTTTGTTTTATTCTGGGTTTTTCTTTTTCGTTTTGATTTTGAATTGTTTTGGGTTTTCTTTTTCGTTTTGGGTTTTAATCATTTTTTATTTTCCTTTTCCTTCCTCGTTTCGATTTCGATATGGTTTTGTTTTAATTGTTTCGGATTATTTTGGTTTTTGTTGATTTTTTTCTTTTTCGTTTGTTTATGTTTTCGATTTTTCCTCGCTGCTGGATTTTTCATTTGATTTTCCTAGCTCGTCGCTCGAGTCGGTGTGATAACAGGGTTTTGTTTCGACGTCTATTGTCGAAGTTTTTTGATTGGCCACGTTCGGGCTCTGGATTAGCGTAGTTGTCATAGAAAAATTGGGTTCGCATCGCGAGGAACTGGATTGGATTCGCAGATTGTCATGCAATCTGATTTTGTTTTTTATTTGGTTTGATTTTCCACGATGTCGAATTCCTGTAGTTTCATGACCGGCACGATCACTCTTACGGCGTCATTTGTGGGATTGGAAACCTTCAAATGGGCCTTTCCGTCGATGTTTGATACCAGGCACTCGCCGGCATAAATATCCTTACGGATTTTGAAAGGCGGGATATACCCTTCCTTTAACGTGCGGTTTTCGACTCTCATGTGGAAAGAGGTCTCGAACGCGTGGGGATTTCTACTACCTCGTCGGGTTTGTTTGTTCGTTCGAACGACCCTGCCTTACGAAGGACATTTATCGGCTGTGTGCCCTGAGATTTTACACAATTGACAGGTTGTGGCGCGGGAATTCTGATCGGTGTAACACCTGTCGGCGGTGTGACCAAGTTTCTTGTAAAGTTGGCAGATGACCGAGCCTTGCTCGTTTGGTTTGTTCCTGCACTTGTTAGCACTGTGACCTTGACTTTTGCAAATTTGACATGTAAGAATTGCGAATCGGCAAGCTTCGATCGGATGATTAATCTTTTTGCAAATGTTACAGATCTTGACTGACTTGATCGAAACGGGTTTAATGGAGGGCGAGTGCAACTGTTCTCGCGGCGCGATTCACATTCACTTTGTATAGCGTGGTCGATCGCGACGTCGATGTTAGCACACGAAGGGAGTCGTTCAATTTCCCATTTTAACCCACGTTTAAAGCACGTCAGGAAGCAGTCGTCTACTGTTATTCTGAATACGGGGTCGTCCGCCCCATCACTCGATAAGTTTCGCGCCACGATTATTTCCCTTGCCTTTTTCCTGATTTTTGCGGAAAAAATCTATCAGACTGTCGTTGGCCGTTTGAAAAAATATTATCGAGTTCTCCCAATAATTGCATTTCGGATTTATTTGATGTACATATTTTTTTTAGGAATTTGTTTAGTGCTTCTATCGTTTCGAATTTGGTCCCGTTGATTGCTTCTCTAGGTATATTTTTCAATTTGTTTCTAATTAATTTTGATAAATATTTTTCGGGTTCGGGAGGGAGCATATCTTTTGCATCCTCGCACCCGGTTATGAATTCTGATAAAGGGATATTTTGTCCGTCAAATTCAGGGACGTAGATTATGGCATCTCTTAGAGCTGTTAACTGGTGTGTTCCTAACGTCGTTATTTCTTTCGTGGGTTTGTTTTCGATTTTTGAGGATTTTTGTAATTTCTGTATTGATTGTTTAGGAGGTTCCAAACCAGATAGCAAATCGGATGTATCAATTTCCGAATTACTTATGGACATTGAGTTAATTAGCACATTCCTTTTTTAATATCCCGGACGAGCTCCCAAAAATTAATATGTCACATCCGAAAGGGACGCGAGCATAATATTTTTATTTCCCTCTTTGTTGCCTACGCCTAGCGCAATAGCACGGGATGAGGGTAACAGCGGTGGTGCGTGGGAAATAATAGAATTAAGGAATTGACGCGATATTTCGGCATTGAGGAATAATTCGACAAGCTCATATAAATTTAACCGACGCTTTATTACAAATGGATAGTCAGATTTGAATGTGAATTAATAAGAAGAAAAGAGTAAAGGAATAAAACAGAAAAATAACAGGATGATGTGCTTCGCTTGCATTTGTCGGAGTGCGAAGCTGTGTGTCTGTTCGCTCGGTAAGATATCGGTAGACGTGGGTACGTATATTTATATATATGGACGGCAAAAGCCACTTGAAGTTGTGTACGATCTTAGAGCGCGAGAAACGGATTTGACTTTTCTACACGGACTGTGGGTCGAACTTATACGTTTAATCAATTTGAAAGAAGGACTTGCAAAAATATTGTTGGTACGTAGATCGGAATTAAAACGTGATAGCGGAACTTGATTCGAAGTTGGCTGACGGAAGGTTGAGCTCTGAATTGGATGAAGATTGTCGGGAGACTGTGATTGAGACTCGATAGAAGAACTTGATTAGATGGTGGTTGACGGGAGACTGCGAATGAGACTCGATGGAAGAACTTGATTTCAGGTGATTGGCGGGAGACTGGGATTGATACTCGATAGAAGAACTTGATTGGATGGTGGTTGATGGAATACTGGGATTGAGACTCGATATAAGAACTTGATTTTATGGTAGTTGGCGGGAGACCTTTGTCCCTTTTCGGCGAAAAAGCGCATGGGATATAGAGTTCGATATCAGAAAGCTAAGCATTCGCATGGTTTGTGTTATGTATATTTATGGCTATGGTGACTTCTCATATCGAGAGGTTTATATATCGCACCACGCTGCGCGACCGGATGTCTTATTTTTTAGTCAGAGTTATACATTCGCCGGAGCCGTCTAGGCTATGTTATGATGAAATGATCTAGGGTCGAGGCTTCTCTTGGTCACCATGCGGATGGGCCGACGTAGGATTTTTGGAGTCTGTTGATCGAGCTGATGGTTGGGTTTTCGTTCGACAGCTCTTCTTGGAATATGCGCCTGAGATCGTGTTCTTGTTGGCAGCCAATGGGATAGGAAAATTCGATGACTGACGGTGCTGCTATCGTACATATATCGCTGTGGGTTGAATATGCTCGCGAAACGTACACACGTTCCTTTTCACGCTGTTATGCGTCTTATTCTTAGATTTATACATGTATAATAATAACCTTATAACAACAAGTGAGGATATTGGGATTAACCGAGAGAAGACACATTCGCTAGGAATGTGCCTTTTGTGCATTCGCTAGGAATAACACTGCTTGAATACTAAAAAGGGCCTTGAAAATAGAAGAAAAAAAAACAAAATAGAAGAATGGCTACGGATAATGATAGCTACATTTGTATAGATATCGATAAATTCTCGAGTTTTTATTTACAGATAATCTTTTATAAAGATATCGATAGAACAATGAAGATTTTTTTTGTCACCAAATGAAGGCATATATCTCGGTTAATATTAAATATTTTTTCATGAAAATTGGTATAAAACTACTAGTTGAATAAATACTTCATAAAATGAGTATAAACCCGATCCTTTCATAATTAGTTACGTCTATGAAAAAATTGCAATTATTGGTGACAAATCACCCGTGACGTAACGGAATAGAGGGGGGGGGGGGTCCCGGCCAGGCGTTATGGTCCCGTTACATGGAGGGAATAGAAAACTGGGAAATTTGAAGTTACGTAATTTGTGTACGCCCCCCACGACGAAACAGGCCTTGGTTGGTTCTTGGAACGGTTCGTCGTGAGGTTCGACAGACGCTTTGTAAATATCATTATAAGTTAAGACCAACCCAGTTAAGTTAAGTAATTAAATTTCTGCTTTAACGAGTTTCGGAGTTCCAACTCTCAAATTGGCAACGATCCACGAATCATCATCCCGTGTTCAATCGTTAACACCGTGCGAATACGCTCAAGTAAAAAACTCAAGCATCAAAGGCGAGAGTAACAGTCATCCCGATCAAATCGGAAGAGGAATTGAAGAGGAAAGGCTCCAGTCATCAAGAGCCGATACCAGACAGCCCGGATCCCGAGGATCAACGGAAGAAGGACTCAACAATCCGAAGACTGCAACAGAAGGCAGACTGCAATCTTGGAGGGGCCAGTACGAGACGATCAACGAACCATCGCTCAGGATGCTACATGTGAACATCTATCTGTAATCGACGGAACATTCAAAGAATTGAAAACCCTCCAAAACTAGAGAAGTCGTGTATGTATCGATTGCCTGGTAGTAACGAATGATCGCGTTCATTAGATTCATTCTTTAACACCTTAACCTACAACATACAACGTGATACAAGCGGAAAGCGTCGTAGGGAAAACGAGAGTATCACATCACCAAGATTTTGCATTATCAAATAACCAACGAAGAACCATGGCCGACCATGAAGATCACATGACAATGAAGGAAGCTCGAATGAGCATCCTCATTTTTTATGCTTCAAAACCAGAAGCCGTAACCGATTTTATTCGAGCAATAAAATACGCGTCGTCGCGAGTCCGTGCTAAAAATGATGATTTATTACAGGCGGTATTACACCTCAAGTTACATAGCGAAGCCGCAGCAGACCTTCGCTATAGAGACATTAATGCATTCCCTAATCTGCTGACGGAGCTCACAATGTTAACGAGGCAAAACAAACAGTTCCCGCATTACAAATCGAACTTAATTCGTGTAGACAAAAACCTGACGAGACGGTACAAGCTTACGTAAAGAGAGTCGAATACATTATGATGGATTTAATGACGGGTTGTACGCCAATGGCAAAATCAGAGGCAGCCCGATGTGGTATAGCGAGGTTAATTAGGCATTTTGCCCTAAACAATTTCGCACACGGTCTCAGCAAGGATTTACTATTAAGGTGGTGTTACCGTCTAGAAGCTTGTATTTTAAGTAATATTTAGGAATTAATTTCGCGAAAAATATCAAACCTACAGTGTCAGGAGTATATTCGCACATTAAGACATGTTTTAACTAGCAACACAATTTTTTATGAAATACTTCATTGAAATCTATAAAGGTTATGTGCTGTTATGCAGGTCGTGGCGTGAGACGCTCGTCCAATCGGGCGCATGGGTTGCGGCGATCCTAGTCGTCTGAAACAGAAGGACAATTTTTTAAAAAATCTATATGAATTTAGTTGTCGTCTGAACTAGAACTAAGTAGGAAATTTTTTATCGAAATCGCAGCTGTTTGAAAATTAAGGTTCCATTTTCCCGGAAAATTGTCAACTGAAACATGAGAGCGGGGCTGAAATATTTAAGCTATCGGTATCATTCTAGTTCAGACTATAGGTGAAGGTTCTCTCGAAATGTATGCAAAACCCGAAGTCAATCGGTTAAAGAGTTTTTGAGAAAAACGTTCGCCCGACTTGACAAATGTCGTTTCGAGAAAAACGCGTTTAAAGTTTGCCATACATTTAGTACTGATACGGCTGAGCTTACGGTGGATAACAACTGATTTGAGTAACTTACCCTTAAACAGCTATACCGGGACCATACAGGCCACCTTCCTCAGCATCATAAAATAATATTCAGCCGCACTCGCTTCTCTTCTGGCGGCCCGCGCCTCTTTAGATGCGGCAGACGCTCGTCTATTAGACCGTTGTATACGCTCGTTGTCTCTATACTCTGCGTTTGGGCCGACTTTGATTCCCAATACATCCATAATTTTGAGGATTTGCTTGAATCCGTCATTAAAAATGACGACAGCTAAATAATTAGCAATATCTATGGCGTTTTTGCCACCGTGCAAATGTTTTGGGGCAAACATCCCCAAACATTTGAAGGGTACCTTGGGTATTGGGCTGCAAGGGAAGCAAGGGATAGGGGAATTCCCAAAACCGGTAACTATGGACTCAACGGTCGAGGGGATAACTACCTGCCGCGCCCAACGCACCCCAGCCTCTGTAACTATGGGAGTTCTACGAATTTCAAATTAATATTTTCGAAACACATTCTCAGAACTCCAAACTATAAGTAAATGCAAAAAAATTGCATTTTCGAAGTTTCTAGACGGTAATACCACCTTAATGGTACGGTCGGGGGGATACCATGACTTAGGAGAAGCAGTCCGCGGAGCCATAGAAGAGGAAAAATTCGTAGAAGGAACAAAAACGATCGCGAAAAGCGTCGCGCACAGCGGCGCACAGCCCTCACAATCTCACGCACATGGCGCACGAAAATCTTACCCTCCGTCTAAGGCCGCGTCGCATCAAACAAGTACGCATACGAGATACAGTTTGCCAATGCCGACAGAAACAATAAGTAAGGCAGAAATAATTCGCAATTATTACAAAAAACTGGGACACAGCTATATCCGGCTTACGGTCGGAGTAATAACGACCAGTAGGATAATCGACGACAAGGAAACGCAGGAGAAAATATTTTAAACAGAAGAATAGCGGGCAGTGTGGTGCAGGCTCGAACTATGGGAAAAGGCCACGGATATACGAGGAAACAAAGGGAAGGTAAAATATTTCACGACCTTGGACCTTGCCTCGGGATTTTACCAAATTCTGATTGCCGAAGAGGACAGACTGAAAACAGCGTTTTCAACGCCAATGGGACATTATGAAATATAATCGAATGCCTTTCGGATTAAAGAATGCACTTCTTACGTTCCAAAGATTAATGGACGCAGTATTGGCAGGCCTGTAAGGCCTAACATGCTACGTATATTTGGACGATATCGTGATACACGGAGCCTCGCCAGCCAAGCACAACCAACGGAAGTGCTGACGCGGTTGCGAGAATCGAACTTAAAATACAGCCTAGAAAATGCGCATTTATGCGCAAAGAAATGCAATACCTCGGTCATATCATCAAGGAAGTCGGTGTGCAACTAGATGAAACTAGATAGACGTAGAAAATTTCCCATTTCCGAAAAATGTGAAGGAAATGTAGTCATTCGTGGGGTTAGCAGGGTATTACAGGAGATTCATAGAGGATTTTTCGAAGATCACAAAGCCATTGACGATCTTGATTAGAAAGGGTGTTGAATACCAATGGACCGAATTCTGTAAAAATTCATTTGACAGTTTGAGGACAGCTTTAATAACAGCACCCATACTCCAATATCCCGACTTCACAAATCCTGTCATCGTTACAACAGATGCCTCCGGAAAAGCAATCAGCGGAATTTTATCCCACGGGACAATTGGGAAGGATTTGCCCATATGCTATGCAAGTCGAACTCTCAATAAGGCCGAAACAAATTATTCGACCCCGGAAAAAGAACTGTTTGCCATCGTATGAGCAGTAAACTAATTTCGGCCATATATTTATGGCACGAAATTCGCCGTAGTGACGGATCACAAACCCCTCACTTGGTTGTTCAGTGTAAGAGACCCAGGATTAAAGCTAATGCGATGGTGGGTAAAGTTGGAAGCATATGATTTCGAGATCCAATTTGAAAAGAGAAAACAAAAATTAATGCCGATGCGTTAAGCCGCACATATGCCTTGGCGCTAGCTCAAGCAAAAAATAGAGAGAGCATCATCAGAAAGTCTGGCCGCACGACAGAGATAGAAACTAAAGAAGGAACAGCTACGACGATGAAAACCGAGCGAGACGAATTAAACAGAGAAAAACAATGCCGCCGCGCAACAGCAAGACAGAGAAGGTGAAGGAAGACAACATGGCCGCCAGCCGTCGCGCGAGTGAGAGGGAAGATACCGAGTTCGACGACATGGACGCATCCTACCGGAATACTATGATACCCCTCTTGGTGAGCACCAGGACATCACACGGACGCTGCAGCATATACGCCAGCGATATGTGTGGCCAGGAATGAAACGTGACGTCACAGCACACATTCAAAAGTGCGACGATTGTTAGCAGAATAAAGCGGGAAGGAATACTAAAGGACCAATGATCATCACAGCTACACCCTGCCAAGCCTTTGAAAAATGTGCTGTCGACATAGGAGGTCCCTTAATAATAACAGAAAAAGCCAATGAGTATATATTGACATTTCAGGACCAATTAACAACGTATGGTGCAGCAATGCCGATAGAAAACCAAGAAGCCAAAACAGCAATCCAACGGGGCCCTGGAAAGGATCCGTAGGTCCCTCGCGGAATACCTGAAACATTTCATCAGGGAAGATCAAAAGGATTGGGAAGAATGGTTACCCTACGCCATGTTTACCTATAATAACTCCTATATACGTAGCATGTTACCTATAATAACTCCTATAACAACTCCTCGCACATAAACATGAATCTCACCTTACGAATTGGTATTCGGCAGAAGAGCCGAAATACCGAGCGAACTTCAAGAAGTTCCGGACGCAACGTATGCGTACAATGGTTACGCAACAGCATTACGCGAACACCTCAGGGCATCGTGGCAGCAGGCCCAGGGAAACATTAAGGGGAAAAGGAAAAAGCAAATATGCAATATGATCACACGGCCGGTATAGTAGAGTACTGTCCGGGTGAACAAGTCCTCCTCTACAATAAAACTGTGAGGAGGGGAATATCAGCAAAACTCTGCAATAAAAAATGCAATGTACTATTCGGAGACGTTATTTAAGGGGTTTGGTTAGCAAAAGAATTTGTGTAAATTTTGAGACGACCTTGAAGATTTCCATTCAGGAAGTCAATGCATCCTTTGCAGGTGTGAAAGAGCGGATAAGCTCAGCCGCAACTATCGAACCTCGCGTAAGGGGTCGAATCGAAAAGACCCACAAATGCGATGACGATTTCAAATAGTCAATATCAGTTTCGTTGAGGTGCAATTCATATTATGTTGTCAGCTGCGATAACCTTCCACTTCTCGATCTCAATGATGGGTAACTTCATTTAAGTGGCTGAATCAGGCGAAGAGTGAGTACAAATGAGCTTGCACCGAGCTTGATGAATCTCATGAACTCGGCCAAACGTAGCGTTATTGAGCGCGGAGAATGCGCTTAAGCCAGATATCAACTTTGGCAAACTACATTCATGGAGTTGAAGAAGTGAGGTGACGTTACTCTATGCGTTTCGTCGTAAGAGAGTGTTTGAGGCGCTTATGTAAGGGCGGGTGTACCGCTCTTCAGTGCGAGAAAGCGACTGTGCTTGATCGCTATATTCGAAGACTCGATTTATAGGGTTTAAATGGAAGAAAACAGACGCGTTCAATATTTATTGTTCTGCTCTTAACCGCTTATTTTGCGATGCGCGGTTAAGAGCAATAGCGCCATTAGTGGACCGATCTGAAGAGGTCAAATTGTAGGGAAAATGCAAGTACGATTTCCCGTGGACCGACCGTGAGTATTTTGACGAAGTCGAGTCCACTTACATTTTTCAGGCACGAGAGCGGTGTTGTGGTTCAGTATTCAATCTTAGACCTTTTTAAGGGGTGAATTTGAAGAGGGTGGCACGTGATCATTTCGTAAAAAATCGCAACTGACGATTTTGATTAAATGCGTGGGATCGTCTGTTTTCAGGTGCAAGTTACCGCTGAAGACAGGTCTTTACGATGGAAACCTCATTTAGAAGGGTTTGATCGCAAGAAGTTGGTTGCGAGAGTATTTATTGAAGATGGATTTGACTATCTTTACGAAGAATGGTCACCAACCCGGCTTAGTAAAAATCGTCAATCCCAGCTTTGAGCAACCGCATTTAAAGGGTCAAGTTGAAAAAATAAAACGTGAATTAAGTTTTTAATTATCGCGATTGTCCGGTTTTCAAGGGTGAGCAAGCGCCCTAGTAGACTTGACAATGGAAACATTCATTTAAGGGATTCTGTTGGAGAAGTGAGGTATTACAGTACTAAATTGGTATTACGTACTTATATGAGTTAGGGCAAATTCAATTATTTTTCGTAGGGAGAAGCAGATTTCGCCTTTCGGAACTTGCACTTGAGGGCATATTTGTTTTATTGGTAGAAGTCTGTGTTCGAAGGGTGAATCTATCCTTGCAGGGTCGGGCGTGTCAAAGGGGAAATTTCGCAGTTTCACAGAAGAGCGGTGTATCGATTTTACCGTGATAGAAGCGAAATATGTTGTAATGTTTATATAACGTTGTAAAACGATCACAGATCGAATACTTGGAGATCATAGAACGAAACAAAATTGAAATAATTAAGGGAGTAGTCTAGTCTAGAGGGAGATTTTTGACATCATTTTGGGGTTGGAATAACTATTGAACCGTTGAAGTTGTCTTGATGAAATTTTACATATGTATTCATTGTTCCTTTGAGAATGTATCTACATTAAAAAAAAATATTTTAAATATTTTCATGTAGTTTTTTTATTTTTTTACAACATGGTCCGCCGAAAACCGCCTCAATCGGCGCCCACTCTGGGTGATATTGTATGCATCGGAAAAATATATATATATATTCTCAATCTGTATGAGTATTCTGAGCACCGGTAGCAGAATTAGTACTTAAAAACATTTTGTTACAAAATGGCGGCTTGTTAAACTTTGATTAACGATATTTCATACATTTTCGGGTATTCGACGAGTTATAAAATGTGGGCAAAATTATTGTTCGACTCAATTCTGCTACCAGTGTCACGTCCTGAGGGGACGTGGGCATATCTCTATCGCGGTTCCCTCTTTTTAGACTACCCCTAGCGCACTAGCTCGGGATGAGGGTGTAAAAGGGAAAGGTGCATGCAAAGGTGGGTATGACGCAGTGACTCGATTAATAAATGAATTGATCCACGCAAGTGATTGACAACTCGGAGTTTATTATAATTAACCAATTTGGTTAATTTGATTAAATTGATAATACAAAAAATATACATAAAATATTTCGCTTACATGCGCTTTGTCCATGCGTCGTGGATACGCTAATCTGTCAACAGCCTCCGGGTTCGGGCCTCCGCGGGTAGGTTAGACCCCTTGGTTGGGCACGCTTGGTAACAATGTTGGGTTACACGTCGACACAAATTTTTAACACATGGGTATTGATCGCGAGCTGCGTCTTCGAATTAATTGGACATTTACGCAAAATAATACGGTATACACGTTCAACGTAGACACTTAATGAAATTCTTGCAGTTCGCGTGATTATAAAGTATAATTTTGAAGTTAATGTTCGTGTTCGCTTTCTGGAGACAGTTTTTTTGTAATTATTCCGGTGAGCGTTGCTGGGAAATTTTTGTTCGTACGCGATGGAAACTGAAGGGAGAGTTTTACTCAGCGAGTGGTGATGAAACACTGTTGGGAGACTAGGTCTGAACGAGTGGTGATAGAGAAGTTCTCGAAAAGTGCATTTTCGTCTTGCGTTATTTTTTTGATTGGTGGCAAGGATGTAGAAAATGTACTAGTGCATATGATTGGTCGAGTTGCAAGGGGAAACATTTTTGGAGACTATGATTGGGTGTAGACTATGATTTTTGTAATCTCCATCCCGATTCTTGGAAACTAGTCCGCGTCTCGTTATCTGGAGCGTTGGAAAATATAGGGAGGAAAAAGGGCCTTGGTCGCGTCGCCGCGCTTGCCTCAAGATAGGCATTGTTGACCCAGGTGTGAGAGCGCGTGGGAAATACGAACGTAGTTTTATTGCCGGGTTAACTTTGCGGCATGAAGGATTTTCTTTTGGAGAATGTATATTTTCGTGGAGTAAGGATTTCGATATTTTCGTGTGTCTTCGTGTGTTGTACGTTCTTGCGGCTAAGGATTTTAACATCAACTGCGTTTGAGGGTTGCGTGTAGATATGGTCAAGACCGACTGTGCTCTCGCGTAGGAAATTATGCACGATGCTCGCTTCTTATCGATATATTTCGTTTCGGCTGTGGTACGCCTAATTCTAAAGAAAATATAAGGACCTCCTGAAAAATGAGAATGCCGTTATCGTGAAAACTACGAAAACCAATACATTTCCGTAGCTTTTCACGATTTCCATGTGGACTCGGGTAAGCCCGCGTTTCCGCCGGAGTTCAATAAAATAGGAGAGGAAAAAGAAATCGATAGCGCTTTTTCTGGCGACGTTACACCAGTCCTCAGAAAGAGGCTGCCGAAGGTATGTGTAAAATTTGAGCTCGATCGGTCAATTAGTTATCGAGATATCGTGGGCGCCGATTTGAAAAACATAGTTCTGAGATAAACGCGTTCAAAGTTTTGATACCATTAGATAAGGTTTGCGCGCGGCTTGCTTATAATTTATATTACTCTGCTAATTTTTGAAATATTAATAAACGGTTTTCACGAGCGTATTAAGAAAGATTTAACAAGGAGACGGCACGACCGTGGGGTAGGGGATTTTGCCGAATTTTTTTGTGGTGAAAGAGAACCCCTAGCACCTCACGTGGTTAAAGTAGTAGGACGCACTACTCGGAAAATTCCGAGAAAAATCGATTCAAAGTTTCTTAGGCGCCTTATGAGTTTAAAATATCAGGTACTTGTCCAGCCGCCGTCTAGTCTAGATGGTTAGGGCTCGGTCTTTTGCGCCGGAGGTCTCGCGTTTGATTCCTCCTTCGGATATTTTTTTTATCCCAACAATTATTCAAAACGTTTCTCATCCCTACATTATTTTTGACAATTTTTTTACATTAATAAAAAAACATTATTTTCATTTTTGTAAAATTATTTTCTTTTTTTTCCAATAAAACAATTCATAACGGTGGGTTTTTTATTTTTCATTGTAAAGTATATAAGGAGGAACATTGGGTTTTTAATGAGAATAACAAAGTCGCTTAGGAAGAATGCAATTGTTATGCATATAATAATTATAGACAAAAACCGCAGTGGTAATTATCGTAGAAACAAGCAGAGCAATAATTTTTGCGACATCTTGCGCAACATATAAAAGCGGATTTTTTTTACAATCGCAGGGAGTATGCGATACATCCGTACAAAAACATGTCCCATTAACATTCATAAAAGTGTTTCTAGTAACTGATAATTTCGAGGCAAACCAGGCGTATTTTAACATTCATAAAAGTGTTTCTAGTAACTGATAATTTCGAGGCAAACCAGGCGTATTGAATCATGTCTCGGAATATTGGTGACGATAATTCATGGTGAATTATTGAATGGATTTTGCTATTTCTATCTTTACCGCAACCCAAAATATAAGCGTTCGAGATAGCTACCAAGCAGTTTTATTGCTTTTCACACTCCATTAGCATATGCATCCCTAGACTATGGCGCAGATATACTCTTTCTTTTTTAGTTTTAAGGCTTTCACGGCTCTTTATGTAATGAGAAGAGTATATGGCTTCCGGATGGAGCCATGTTGAGGATCAGCGTTGTGCCGACGTTTCGCAAACGTTACAGTCTGCATCATCAGGGCTGAGAGCTCCGATACTGAAGCTCTCGTGTCTCAGGTATTCCTTATATAGTTGCAGTCATCGTTCCAGATCGTTGCACCAGCTAATCAGATATTTTAATTGATCAGCTGGTCAATTAAAAAACCCTTCCATACCTTCAGAGCATAACCGATCGCATCGGCAGGGTCCTTG